>JADRCH010000270.1:1326559-1345026 GCA_019843965.1 Rhynchomys soricoides
TTGGTGGCATTTCTGTAGCTGGGACATCTGCTGTGTTGGTTTTCTGAGGTGTTGGTGGGGCTGCTGTAGATGGGACATTTGCTGTGTTGGCTTTCTGAGGTGTTGGTGGGGCTGCTGTAGATGGGACATTTGCTGTGTTGGCTTTCTGAGGTGTTGGTGGGACTGCTGTAGATGGGACATTTGCTTTGGTAGGTTTCTGAGGTTTTGGTGAGACTCTTGTATCTGGCACATTAACCATGCTGGGTTTCTGAAACATTGGTGGGACTCTTGTACCTGGAACTTTATGTTCAGTGGGTTTCTGAGGCGTTGGTGGGACTCTTGTACCTGGAACTTTATGTTCAGTGGGTTTCTGAGGCGTTGGTGGGACTCTTGTACTTGAAACATTAATTGTTGGTTTATGAGGTGGGACCTTGGGTTTCTCTATAAAGAAAACAATGTTAAGTTAAAAACTAGCTCAACCTTGTTGGCCACATAACGCTTCCCTAGCCATTACTGGCTCAATGACTGTTCTTTCTGTCCCCACAAACACCTAGATAGGACTTTTAGAAATCCAGCCTTATTACGGCTCTCATACGCTCCATCATTTTTTTATCGGTGTATATTAACTGTACCCAGCAATGAGTTTCGTAAAGATATGTCGTATAAATATACCACGTGTTTTGACAATATTCACCAGCTTCTCCCTCTCTCTTCCATTATTCCTATCCATCCCCCAAACAGTCTTATTTCTCATGAGACAACTGGAAACCATTATAATAGGTCAAATAAATCAATCTCTGAAAGACGAATGTTGCATGTTTTCTCTCATTAGTGGATCCTAGATTTTATACAGCTATATAAAATTATGTATGAGACGAAAGTAGAAGCTACATCATATCCAAGTGACTAAACTAGACTTACGCTAACATGACATTATTTGCAATATTATTGCATATGTAAGTTTTTTCTCTGTAAAGAAAAAAAAGTTAGAATAACATCCCTTTATGTGACACATCTATTTTCTCTTTAAAAACTGTCTCCTCCACTCACACCAAAGAATGTTTTTATATAAAAATGACAGTAGTTACTTTGTCCCTTGTTTTCAGGAAAAACTAGTGAATCTGCAGGCTTATTCCTTGCTAGTTGCCTTTGGCGTGCTTTTACTAACCCTTTCAGGCAGCCCTAAGTAGGGTTGAACTTCATCAAGTCTTTGACCCTTCTAAGATTTGTCTTCTTTATCCAAACACCAAGGATACAAATAGGGCAGACTAATTAGGTCATTACACTTCATATGATTTCTCTGAAACAACACATTACCCCCCTACAGTTATATAAGTATGTGCAAATTTTAATACACTAATAGCATCAACAACAAAAATCCCAGTGCAGATTGCTTGACACCATTGTGGAGAATGGTTTAAGAAAACCACTTTCCACATGCCCTGTCCCTGAAGCCTCAACAGGTTATATCCACTACTGATGCCCTGTCCACCCACCAGACACTATGTTCTAAGAGTTCAGATGGTGTGTGTAATATTTTCCTGCTTTAAAAAAAAAAAAATTATGTCACGGGCTACTTACAAGGAACAATTCAAAATTCCTGCTACAAGACACAGCACCCGCCATGCAGGCAAACAGCAATGGCATGACTGGAATTAGTGATGTCTCTATAGAGGTTATTCATTTTAAGGTCCTCATACGGCCGTAAAAATTATTCTTTGTTCCACTAAATTCCTATTTTAATCCCTTTTGTTACTGATCTTAATCTCAATTCCATAGTAGTCAGGAAGAAGGCTGAAGGAAAGCACCAGGGTTGAAGAGCAGCAGATGGTCTCTTTTGGTACATGTGACTTGAAAAGGACCACATGTCATGATGGGCTCAGCTCTCCTATGAAAATCTGCTTAACCCTAACCACTGGTGCTCACTCTCTTCTAATCTTATTAATATTTTTTTCCTGTTTCTTTCTGTTTTCTTTTAGCTATGGGAATAGGTATGTGGAATTCTCCAACCATGACTGTGGACCGGTCTATTTTTTTTCCCTTTGTCCATTTTGTTGATACTAATATTAATCTACCAAACAAGGGACCAGAAGTGGGTGGTCATCCAAATCAAACTCCCTCTCCAGTCACGTGCCTAAGGGCACTGATCACTCAATAGAGCATGACATCGAAAGTAATTCAGTTTTCTATATACAAAGTTCAGAGTGAGCGTCAAGCAGTGTTTGCACTCAGGTCCTGGCTTGGCATCACTTTAGATAGTGTGATAAGGAAGGACAGCAGCACACAGGTCCTAGGACAACAGGCCAATCCTAGGGCTTCCCTCCAACTCCCTGCAGTTATCAACTGCTCTGCCAGAACTTTCCTTGCATTCCTAATCTTCTTGGGCTTGGTGGGTAAGGTGATTTGGCTTCACTCCAGCTCCTGGGTGTTGCATCACCCAGGTGAGTGATGACCCTGTGCTCTAGATGATCCTTTACCTCCACTACAGACAGTGAGAAGAATATTGAAAATTGGACAACCCCACCCCATCCCCCAGGAGCCTATCCAGGGTGTCAGCAATGTTAATAATGAGTTACAAGTTGGCCTCAAAGAATACATGGTGCTGAATTCTGATATTCATTTTGAGGAAGGACACATTGCTATCGTTGTTTGTTTGTTTGCTGAGACAGGGTTTCTTTGTGTTTTCTTAGTTATTCTGGAACTCACTCTGTAGCCCAGGCTGGCCTCGAACTCAGAGATCCACCCACCTCTGCCTCCTGAGTGCTGGGATTAAAGGCGTGAGCCATGACTGCCCAGTTGCTATTTTTAACCAGGAAATCTTTTCGTTTGATTGTGAGTTAAATAACCCATGATTGTACTTGTCTTGAAAACCATCCAAACAGTTCAGTATGCATAAACACACACAAGATGAGAAGGGTACAATGGTTACCTATGCACTTGGGTGGTGGAGCACTCCAAACTCCTAGTTCCGACGTTGGCACAGTACAATAAATGGAAGCATTTCCCACCAGGATGAAGCCCTTGGCACATATGTAGGTGACCGACTGTCTATACTTATAAAAGTCGCTTTCCTCTTTAATTCTTCCATTGTCGATTTTTGGTGGGTCCGGACAAAAAATTTCTTAAAAAGAATCACAGTACTTTCTTTTTTAATGAAGAGAAGAAAAAAAAAAAAAAAACCCCGATATTGTATTTTTTATAAATAACACTAAAACATGTTTAAAAAAATTTAAGACAATTAAAATCAATCGTTTTTTCTGAGTTTAGCTTTTCTGAAAAATGGATACAGTGGTTGTCAACATGTGGGGTATGGCACAAGGTCTCCATTTTCACCTCCAGAGTAAGGTGTTTCAGGAGAGATGACTCACTGAGGTACAGGACAGAACTTACTAACAGCTGAGTCAAATATTAAATAAAGTCCAAGCCATGTTATAATGGTTATGCTGTAAAAAGAGATCTCTTTCTGACAGTTATCCTAACAGCAAGATCAGTGAGTTACATGGTCTTTAGCACCTTTAATCAAGAAAACCATATAATTACACAAGCATATCAAATCAGACAACCTCAAATGGACATACGCAGCTGCAGAACACTAGCAAATTCATGGTACATTTTAAACAAACCCACCTGTCCCCTCCAAACACAATGTGAAGGCTACCACAGAAACACATGTATGGAAAGAGAGAGCACAAACATTAACCAGTCTAGCAAATCCTCCTGAAGGACGAAGAGACGGGATCCTTGATGGGGAAAACACAGTCAAGCAAAGAAGTTTAAGGAACTTCTAGGCCAATCCAGGTATAGACCAGGTAGTGTAGAAGTATCAAAAACCAGGAGCTAGGGGCTGGGTGATAGTTTGGCCAAAGAAGTACTTGGTGTATAAGCATTCCCCAAAACACACATTAAAAAGTTTGGCTTCATTGTGTGCACCTGGGAAAGATGGGGAGGGAGAGACAAGCAGATCCCTAGGGATGATGGATAGCCAGCTTACTCAAATGAAGCAACCACAGGATACTTCAGACACTGTCCCAAAATCCAAAGTTAGCAACTCCTGAGGTCATCCTCTGTACCATGCATGCATGTGTGCACAGGAAAGTATCATATACATGCATCTGTAACTTCATACATATATACGTACACAGAGAGACAGAGAGAGAGACAGAGAGAGAGAGAGCGCGCATAAGATAACTAGGCTCATGACTGAAATCTCAGAATATAGGAGGCTTGAACATGATGATTGTTGCCACAAGTTTGAGAATCCCTTGTGTAGGGAGGTGGTTTTGATGCTTTCTTTGACCAGGAATCTGTGTTACTGATGTTAAAGGTCCAGCTCCAATTAAATGTTGTCCTTATAAGAGTTGCCTTGGTCATGGTGTCTGCTCACAGCAGTAAAACCCTAAGACAGTGTAACTAAAGACCATCCTTGAATGTGCTCCTCGTTCCTCCTCAGTCTTTCTCTTCCATAATTGCAGCCACGCTAGGGACCAGTGCACCCTCACTCATCCACACACCAGGGCTGCACACTGGATAACAATTCACTGTCCATCAACTGTGAAGAGCTACACTTCTGAGGACTCAGTTTTCTTTAAGGGGCTGGCCCCTGAGTCTTTGACCATGCTCCAGTGGGTATATAGGCAACATACCCTGGACTTGGTGGGTTTTTTGTTTGGGTATTTTTTTTTTTTTTTTGAGGTGGTGGGGAAAGTCAGGGGGAGGGATGCAAGGTTGGAAGGGTGGATCACGGAAGAATGGAAGTGAGTGTGATTGGGGAGCATTGTATGAAATTCTCAAATAATTTATAAAAATATTATGTTGGGGTATTTAAAAAAAGAATTCACTTTCCACTTTTTTTTAAAAAAAGATTTATTTTTATTTACATGAGTACCCTGTAGCTTAGCTGTCTTTAGACACACCAGAAGAGGGCATCAGATCCCATTACAGATGGTTGTGAGCCACCATGTGGTTGACTGGGAATTGAACTCAGGACCTTCGGAAGAGCGGTCAGTGCTCTTAACCACTGAGCCATCTCTCTAGCCCCCCACTTTCCACTTTTTGTTTTGGTGATTTCAAAACAAAATGAAAATTAGGTTAATGTGGAAATCAAAATAGACTCTCACAGTGGGGATTTACAGGAATAGGTGATAACCTGGATTGCTCAGGTTCAAGGGACTTTCCTGAGGAATGCGAACTTCAGTAGCTGCTGATGGAGAGGTAACTGAGAGCCAAGAGAACAATGGTGTTCGTGGTATGGAGCATAAAGAAAACAAGGTTGTGACTTAGAGTGCAGCACAAACAGGAAGTGGGTTTTGTGCAAATACTTCTGCACTAGGACACATTCCTGGGGGGTAAACACTTCTGTGAACCAAAGGGCAGCATCTACCGGCTTCACAGAAACTGCCTATCCAGGCTTTAGGCCAGGTTGCCTGGGCCAAGTAACTGTGTATTCCAGCTCCTCCTTTTGCTTCATCTTTCAGTGTCTTTACAAGGACTTTTACTATGAGTAAAAGTCTACTACCAGAATCCTGGTAGTAAGTAGAAATGATAAAACCTTTCAAATATTCCTAAGAAGAAAACAGAAATGGAAGGCCTAGCGGGAAGGGCCCATGATGGGCCTAACAGAAGTGGGCTCCTTAACAGCAGGGTTCCAATTAGTTGTTTGTTATCAACTGATTCCACACATTGGCTACTAGAGTGTCTGTCTACAAAGTACAGGCTTTTCGACTCTTCTCCTAGTTTTATACACACACACACACACACACACACAGATACTAGACTTACCATTAATTTTGACATTAGGGTTTTAGGAACCATTTGAGGAAATTGCAAGTTAAGTATCAAAAGAATGAAAGAAGAAAGGAATTAAGTGTACATTTTAAAATGTCTGGGACTAAGTAGGACATAGTGGCCTTAGCATACATGAGGACCAGGAATCTATGCCCAGGACTCAAACAAATAAACTGCATGCATTTTCCATTTGTAAAGGAAACCATGCCTCTAGTGGACTGACATTTGGCTAGATATATCTATTATGATATTCTTTTTCATTGTATTTTTCTCTTTAGAAACTAAGATTCTCACGCATAAGAATGGTTTCTTTATCATGCAACCTTAAAACCTTCTAGGTTATTAACTCAACTGATAACCATACTCTTCAAAAGAGACAGGTAGGCAACACTGGCTCTTAGAGAAAAAAATCAATTTGCAGTAAGAGACCTGTATTAAATGCCTTGCGGTGACAGGTTTAGCACATGGAACCAATCATTGAGACCCAGAAGAATTGTTCCTTCTATAAAATTGGGAAATCAGCTTCTCTGACTATTAGAAGCAATGGTGAGACAGCAAATGGCCAAGTATAATATAGCTGGTTCTTAATTCTCAATTAAATTACACTACAGTTAAGGATATCACTGCTTAGGACTCAGTTTTAAGAATCCTCCCACAGCTGATAAATTAAGAAGGTTGTCATTAGTAGAGACACAGTGAAAAGTGGGGACACCACAGATACAGATACGGATAGTTCTCAAATGAGAAGTAATTGATTTTGCTGATCCTGTGGCTCCACAACTCGAGTACTTTCAAAAAGGAAACATACCTATGCACACTGGAAATGCATCGTCCCAGTCCACAGTATTTCCTCTGACAGTACAGAAAGTAGAGGTTACACCGACTAGCTTGTACCTAGAGGAGAAGGGAAGGAAGGCTGTTATATTCACAGACAGAAGTCTCGCCTTTTAAATTCTCCAGAACTTCATTTTAAAAGATTTACTCCGCCAGAAGATGGAGACAAAATGACAGTTTTAATAAGCATCTAGATGGAAATTAAAGAAGAAAAAAAAAATTAGTTCAGAGATGATACCGAAATGGCAAGACCTCCAGACATGCAAAATGCTTCTTTCGCTTGCAGAATTAAAAATACATACATGACAAAAAACTTCTAAAATCATGTGTGATGAAATCTTTCACTCTAGGTTCTAAAAGAAAGGCTATCTTGTTTCCCGTGGTTTTTAGGAGGTCGGGTGCTTGATCAAACCCCACCTGCCTTACCAGCCTTTTCTAATCCCTCCCCCTACTGCTTCTCAATCCCTGGGCTCTTGTAAACCCACTAGAACCACTCAGCGCTGCCTATTCCTCTGTCAGAAGGGGCGAGGGGAAAGAAAATGAACAAACCGTGAGAGTCGCTGAGGACCCCTAAAGACCTTCCTTGTTCTACATGGAGAACTAAAGAGGCACTAAGAACCGTCTGTCAGGAGGGTATTTCCATCTTAGCCCATGATGTAACAGTTTATTTGCCTATAGTAAAACTGAGATGCAAATTAACATTTAAGTCCGTTTAAAACGAGTTTGATTTCTAACACTTTAAGGATTGTTGTTTTTGTTATCATCAACATATCTCAGTAGTTTCTTCACTAATCACACTTAGAACTGCATATGAATTGGAATCCAATAAACTAGAGAAATTAGAAGTACAGAAATCTTTCCTTGCTTGTAACGTATTACCACAATGGGCTCATGACAAAGGTTCTCTGGGGAGAGGTGTTTATGTGTTTAGGGCTTTTTTTTCAGTAGCATATAGAAAACAGCTTTCATTTTGACATGTACATGCACGTGTTCCACTGTGCGTTGCTCACACTCACCCCCACTCTCAGTATGGGGGACTGTTTTCGAAGCTACCAGCCTGTGACGGCAGGCCACAAATCGGTCAGTGTTCACTGAATTCCCGATTTCTTTTGTTAGTTAATTGAAGATACAGTGTTAGAGTGCTGACTTACCCTGGGTCACATGAGAAAGAGATTTCTGAACCGAATAATATGTCAGTTGGTATGTTGATGTGACCATTTTTCAGTTCTCTAGGATTGGGGCATGCTCTTTCTAAAAATAAAAACAAAAAACAAAAAAGACTATCAAAAAACCCTCTAACTGTACTGAACGTTAAAACGGATTATGACAGTAATTATGTAAACCATATACACATACTTACATACATACATTATGCTGAAAGTGAATGGAGAAGAGGTCCTAAGAGGAGGGGAAATGTAATGGTCTACGTGTAACATGAGAGCAGAGGGAAAGAGGACCTGGGACCAGGATCAGCAGGAAGGTGACAGGTATGGCAGTGGAGAGGAGAATGGGAGACCCAAGTAACATGGACATATGAAATTACGATGATGAAACATCACTTTTATTTTAGCTTAGATAAAATTTAGATGGGGGAGAGAGACAGAGAGAAAGCTGGGCTGGTAAAGTGCTTTCCATGTAAGGGCAAGGACCTGACTTTGATCCCCAGGGCCCACAGAAAAAAAAATAAGCATAGTAACAAGCATTTCTCATCCCAGAAATGGGTGGGCAGAGCCCTGGGCCTCACTGGCCAGCCAGTGAAACCTCCTTGGGAAGCCCCAGGTCAATGGTAGATACTGTCTGAATGTAAGGTGAACAGAGCCTGAAGAATGATAGCCAAGGTTGTCCCTTGGCCTCTATAAGCACAGGTCTACAAGTGCATGCACACACAGAAACACAAACACACAAATAAGAGTAAGGACCTGGGGGAATGTCTCAGTTAATAAAACGCTTGCTTATTGCAGGTGTGAAAACCAGAGTTTGGGTCACTAGGCTCCATGTAAACAGTTGGGCACAGTGGCGCACGCCTATACTCCCAGTGATGGTAATGTGGGAGACAGATCCCTGGAAGCCACTGGGGGTGAGGGGGAGGCAGAAGAGGACAGTTAGTACGCTCTGTGAGATGACACCTACGGTCTGTCACCTAGGGCTATCCTATAATACTCCCAACACAAGGCAGTGATGCATGCATGAAAAACATGCACACACAGGTAACAAATAGAAATCCGTTACAAAATAATGTGCGCTTCGATTTACATGATTTTTACTTGTCAATTTTATCTTAGGACGGCATTAAAAAAAAAAACCAACTAAATATCAGGCGCATGCACACAAATTCATCCTCTGAGCCACTGATATTTCTAACGTTTGTATTTCTTTAATTTTACATTTCACGGTTTGGTGCTTCAAATAAGCAAGGTACCTGGAGTGTGTCATCATTTTAGGTAACCTTAAATTTAGTAACATGAACTCCGTCCGTGAGTCCTATTATGTAAATATTTGTCTAATTAAAAAATAACTCATGAATCTTTGGAGAAACATTATACATGCATTTTTTTTTCCCAGCACAATGGAAGACACGATATTTCCCCAAATACAGATGAATGGGATTACTTCTTCAAATTATACTCACTTTTACAAAATTCAGTAACTGGAGACCATACTAATTCCTCAAGGCAAGTTGATTTTCCTGAGAGTGAATATTGTCTTTGAAATCCTGGCCGACACTCATATTCCACAAAGGTACCAACTGGGAAAAAATTCACGTCAAGATACTCTTTTTTGAGCGATGCAAACCGCACCCTTGCAGGAGCATTACAAGATTCTAAAACAGGGGAGCAGGAAGAGAAGAGCGTCAACTTATTTCATAATCCATGTAATCTAATAGCTAGTGGTTAAACCATTCCCTTTCCCGTCAACTACTTGTTTTGAATGGATATCTATATCTTTATACATTCATGTTTAAATAAATATGACTATGGTATTTGTAGTCTATTGAGTGTAATCACACGCATACCTTCATTTTTCAATCACTAGGTGTCTGTGAAGTTTTCACATACAAATGTCGATAATAATAGAATTGACTGAATACTTCTAATGTTTTACACACAGTCACTCATTTAACCACACACAGCCCCTGGTAACAAGGGTCAGATGAACCAACTGTGTACATAAAGTGTGTACCAGGTGTAAAGAGCTGGGCAAATGTGCTGTGGAGAGGTAAGGAGTACAGCAAGGAACTGTGGTTCATTAGTTCAGAGGCCCAAGCTTGAAGCCTGGTGTTTTGGCATAAGAGGTACTGGTCTTGCCTATATCGTCCATCTTCTGGTAGAGATTTCTTTAACTCTGAAATCGAGAGAAGAGTCCCCACTTACGTAACTCTTGAGGTTGCTTGAAGGATTGAATGAAGCAAGACAATGGAAGAGTTACAAACGCTTAAAACATGAGGTGAGAGCTTATGGGTTACTTTTTTGCCTCGTATGGGGATTGAAAATACACACGGAAAGCCGGGTTCTAGTGTGGTCTCAAAAGTTAATTTTGAATGATTCTGGATTCACTACAGAGGCCCCGGATTCAGGCATTCAAAGGCTCACTTTTATCTTTACTTTTGTGTAGGCCATCATTCACCATATAACAATATTCAGATCCATGATGGGCCACATAGACAAATGTGGCGCCTGCAGGTATGCAGTGGAGCTGAAATATTCCTGTTGCCTAGCAACATCATGGCCATCCTAGCGGAATTCCTCGCTAACATGCTTGCACTGGTGCTGGAGGTATACATGAAAATCATGAGGGTATAGCACTACAATTGCACAGAATAGCTAGCATTTGGTAAGTTTGTATGTTGCTAGCTCATGTGTGTATCACACTATATTTTTCACTTTTGTTAGAAATAATAATTTCTAGCAAACATTTTAATAATATTTGTAAAAAAAGAAAAGAAAAAGAAAAAAGAAAAGCAGATATCATGGCTTATAATTCCAGCTACTTGAGAGGCTAAGGCAGGAGGATTTTGATCCCAGGAGTTGAGGCCAGATTGAGCAACATACAGTAAACTAATGTTAATTTAAAAAAAGAAGAAAAGAAAATTAGCATAGACTTGGTGTATAACTTTTATGAACCCTATATAGCAGAAAGTAAAGCCTAAAGCCTTGAGCGCCTTCCTCTCGCTTTCTGACTAATGTGTTCTAACTGCCGAACAGTAGTTAGTAGACATTGCATGTTATAGAGCTTTATAAGAGATCAAAGCAATGGGTTACATATAGAACCCTGGTGGGTAGACAAACCATCTAGTATTATGTTCAGATGATATGTCAGAACCACCTAGAACTGTATCTTAAAGATAACATAGGGCTATAGGTACAAAAGATTTTTTTTTTTTTTTATTTTTGAAGTAAGACCTTAAAATGTCTCTCAAGAGTTGTATCCATTTCTTAACAAAATAAAGTTGAAGAAGACGGATCACCTGGGTCTGCGTCTCAGGGTAGTTGCCAAATATATTCACATATAATTTACTCCCTAAACAGTACCTATCATTTATTTTCTCTATTAGCCTGTACAATAGAAAGAAAAAGTCTTAATGAAGAAGCAGGACTTGCCATAGGAAGTACTGCCTTCAATTAGCTTGAGAGTAAGCTGCCAACATGTATACTCTGGGGTTTAATAATGTTAGAAAACTATCAATTACCAGTCACTCCAAAGACGTGAAAAAAATAACCACAACGATATACACATTCCCAAAACTTTTCGGAAAAAAAGAAACGAAGAACTTACTACTACAGAATGCTTCGTTGCTAGACCATTCGCCAGTGTCAAGACAGACCACGACGTTTGTCTTGCCTGGAATTTGTTTAAAGCCCTCATTACATGTATATGTCACTTCGGTTTGCTTGGCAAAGTTGGTGTTTTTACTGTTTGGAGTGGCATTAGGAATGTTTGGGAGTTGGCCGCAGTCTCCTAGGAAGATAAAAGCAGGTGTAAAACAGAAGCTGGCAAGTAACTTTCTTTCCCCATACCTGGAATAAGAGAAGTAGCAATGGCTCTTAACTTCTTCCCAGTGCTGAACCTACCCTACAGGAACTTGTAATGCCTGTGGGGTAAATGATTCCTCCCCCCCCCCCCCCCCCCCAGAGTCATTCAGAATCTACTGAATATCCACACTGTAGCGAGGCGCGAGATAAGACATCCTAGCGTGTGGCTCCTGTCGCTGCTCTCGACTGGACTCTCACCGGCGCAGGTGGCCAGCCTTCTAGCCTCCACCTTAAAAATAAAAGAGCCAGGAGCAGGGTTGGAGAGTCGCACTCAACCCTCCCTTTTGGTGTTCCCACGGTCCGCGATCGCGGGGGAAATCCAGTCACAGCCCAGATAGCCCAGCACTCCACACCCATTTCTCCCGCAGACCGCTGGCACCTGGCAGGCGAGCCCCCAACTACAAGGAACAAGGCCTGCTGAGCATGCGCCCTCCTGGCAGGCAGCCAGCCGGCCGTCGCAGCTCGCTCCCCGCGCGTGGCCACTCACCGCGTACTGTCGGGGACAGCAGCAGCGACAGTAACAGCAGTAGCAGCGGCGGCGGCGGCAGTGACCGAGTCCCCGGCGCCCGCGCACGGATCATAGCCCCAGGTAGAGGAGACAGTGCCCAGCTGCGGCTGGAGCTGTTTTGAGCCGCGGTTAATTGAGCCGCTGAGGCGGGGCGGGGCGGGGCTCTCGTCATCCTGGGTGGGGCAGCCTGCGTGCAGAGGGCGTTCCCTCCTTGGTGAGGGCGGGCCCGAACCCTCTAGCGTCACCCTGGGGACCCAGCTGTCGGGTGGCCCTGCTGTGACTTAAGTTGGGCGGGAGTGGAGATTTGGGAGAGTTCCTTCGAAAGGAGGGTGCTTTGCTCCCCAGGACTCTGTGCCAACAGCACTCTGTTGCCGCAAAAATCTACCCACACGCCCAACTCCAGTCTGCTGCATGCTTGCAAAGCGAGGAGTAGGCGCGGTGGAATTCCTGAGCCAGTGGGAGCTGAGAAACAGGGAAACACTCAGGACCTCTGAGGCTTCCGCTGGAAGATGTCAGATGGGAGGGTGGGAACCGGTGCCCAACTGTGTTGTCTCCTAGGTCTCACCATGGTGTCAAAACGGAAAATAGGATAGGATCCAAAAAAACAAGTGTAGACAAACGGGGAGCTGGAGATCTGCCTGACAGAACCCTGTCGCAAACAACACGCAAAGGTCTAGGGAGCTTGGCTGAGGTTTTTCAGACCTTGTCTGGGTGAGGAGTCGTCTTCTTAGCCTTGGTTCTAGTTATGTACCAAGGTTACCACCTGATTATTTTAGTCCTGCTATAAAATAAAATTCAGGAATAAGTAGTAGAGCTTAAGAGAAAGGTTTATTTCGTGGTGTGAAGAATAGCCAATGACAAGCAAAGAAATCACACGTTGGAATCACACCGGAACATTTAAGAAAAGAGAAGAAAAATCCAGGGGTGATGCTGTGCCCAGGACAAGCTGAACATCTCTTGAGGACAGTACTAGGAATTCGGATTATTTAATTTTGGTTTGTCACTGTGCCACCCGGTTTATGAAGCCGCAGATCCACGTGATATCCAGAGTAAAGAGCCATGTACCACAATGTGTCTCCTACAAACCCCCACCCCGGGAGGCAGGGTGAGGGGAAGCAGAGGTAAGTTGCTGGTCTTCGTGTAAAAAGCCCCCAAAGTGTTTCCCTTTGTGTGTATGGGTCTGGCTAACAGAGTCCTATCCTGAATTCCTTGTTCCCATAGTTGCTTTATCTGACTGGTAAAGTCCCTCACCGGAAATTCAGCCTTCAATGGTAGACCAACTGTGGAAGGGTTTGTCACACCTTATACTGATAATCATTTCTAAAGTTTTCTTGTGGTTCCTTATTGGTTTGTGTGCACTTTTGAAGAGCAAACTGGTTTTAAACAACAGTGTTTTCCTCTGATTCATGTTTACTTAACCAAGCACTGTGTTGTCCTGTTGCACAGATTACAGGAAAGAATTTCTTTATAGGTGTTCATTGGAATCTAACAGTATTTAAGCATTCTGGAATTTACACCATATCCTAGTGACTCATGACTGTAAACTTGGAAGGTGGAGCAAGAGGTTTGGGGTTCAAGGTTAGCCTGGGTTTTGAAGTTCCAAGTTATCTTGGCCTAGATGGGGCCATTTCTCAGAAATATCCTGGAGTCTAAGTCTCACAAAGGTAGAGTGTTTTAAAACCATCAAATTTGTTTCTTCCCATAGTTGTTAAAAACTTGACTCTTACTTCCTTATGTGACACAAGCATGTCAGGGCCCAGCAGTGACAGAAGTGGTGTCACCTGGGCCTTCATTTATTCCCTGAGAGCTCTCTGTGACCTCATCCACTGCTGTTTTCTGCCATGCCATAGGTAGCTGAGTCAAAACCAGACAGGGAGCTCTCATAAACCATTGAAAGAGCTCTCTACATGTATGTTAAATGAATGTCATAGTTTATAGCTAGATAAAACAGTGAGCCTAGCAAAGTGTCAAAAACTCTTATCACCCAGTTAAGGAACACCAATCTTTCTAAGCTTTCACTTTCTAAAGTACTTTATTTTCAGTAATAAGTTTTTTTTTTCCAAAGAACTGAGTTTAAGAAATAATGGGTGGGCCCTTAAGTAGTGCTTGTCACCACCCAGATAATTACAACACTCTAGAGGGAAAGAATTAAACACATTACATGATGGATTTCTTTAGTTTTTTAAAAAGGCACGCATTAAAATATGAACTTTGCTAAGAAAGAAACAAGACCTTCAATCGGATAACTTGGAGTATTTTATTTTCCATGCTGGCCTAGATTTGCTGTATTCCAGTTGCTTTATGCATGGACCATTTTACCAGCACAACTTCTTCCTGAAGTGGGAAAGCTATCTACATTTCACAGATGAGAGAACAAGATAGTTACTTCTACCGAAGTTAAGAAGGGACCAGATTAGAATGCTAATCTAGCTTGATTGTAAAACTTAGAATTTGTGCCTGTGTGTCTGAGTGTGTGTGTGTGTGTGTGTGTGCGCGCGCACGCGCGTGGGCACATAGGACAGAGGATACTTGCCCATCTCCTTTGAAACAAGGTGTCTCACTTAGAAGAACCTGGGGCTTGGTGATTGGGACAGGCTGGCTGGCCAGGGAGCCACCTGTCTCTGCCTCCCAGGTGCTTGGGTCACAGGTGCACACTAGCACAGGTGATATTTTTACATGAGGCCTAGAGTTGACCTCAGGTCCTCATGTTTGCACGCCAAGCATTTTTCCAACTAAGCTATCCCCCAGGCTATTCTTTGTAAGGAACAACCATTAGAGGGTTATCCTACCTAGAGCACAGTGAATTATCAGAGAGGTCTGGAAACCTAGGGCTTTCTAGTGTGAACACTAATTCATTGTTTTTATTCTGCACTCTGAAAGCTAGCTATGTGTCCTTCAGCATCTCATTCCACATTGATTTGAAAATGTCTCATAACAGTTTCTGGTCCCTATAGAGAGCTCCAATTCCCAAATGACACATTTATGTAATTAGGTTAGGAAACATAAACACATATAAGTCTATGATTTTGAAGGAACGAAAAAGCACAGCTCTTGCCCAGGTAGAAAAGACTAACTCGGTATTTAAACATGTGGGGGATGTTTAGAATTTAGGAATACTTCCTTTCGAGAACCTGTAATCTATTTATATGACCAAAGCTATGGGTATCAGTAGCAAACTACAAGGTCTGGAGTTCGGAAAGAAAAGTGGATACAACAGTCTAGAGACCCACTGATTCTACCAAACAGTACTAATGAGTGTCGGAGTGTGCCGGGACGGAGCACGTGGGACGGAGCATGTGGAAATAAGGAAGAAAGTGTGTGCACGTGCTCAGGAGAGCCAGGTGCTTCCCAGGATTGAGAGGCACACTAAAAAGAGATTGAGGAGCCTGGGTGTGGTGTTGCTCAGAAGACTTGAGATTGGGTCTGTTGCTATGTATTATTGTAAGACTCTGAGGAGCCTTAACTTCCCAGAGACCGAGCCCCCCAACCCCAAGTGAACACCATTGAGTGGGGGATCTATGCAAAATGCAAAAGGTATTTAATGTTCCAGCGTGCTAGGGTCACCCTGAACACCAAGGCGGGAGAGAACACCATGCAGGGCCCGTTCATCGAGCTTTTATATGGTCTATAGAGCAGGGGCCATTAGGCACAATGTGATGGGCAGAACAGTGTGACTTTTAAACTGATTGGTCTTTAGGGAATGAGGTAGCAGGGGCTTAATCAGCCCTACCTTCCAGCCTACTGCTCTCTAACCTGTTTCTTTCAGGAAGGGAGGGGTGCCCATATGCTGTTGGGGGGGGGGGGGCTGGTGAAATTTTCCAAAGTTCCTGAGCTGACCTTATCATTATAATGCTAAATTCTACATTGAAAGGTCTAGGCCTTCCAGTGACTTCCCATGTTCACAAGCTTTGGTTATGCAAACCTTGTTCCTTGACTTAAAACTATTGGTTAAATGAAATTGGCTACAGCCAATGACTGGAGGGGTTAGAGGGAGGTGTGTGTGGAGTGACCTGGTTGGAGGAGGAGAGACTGAGGGGGAAGGGGGGGAGGAGGACCATGAGAGGAGAGGAACCATGAGCACATGGCCAGGAAAAACAGCAAATATCTGGGGTACAGCACTGGGGAGGTAGCCAGGCCTGCAGTTAAAAGAATAGATTAGGGGTGAGCCCCCCCCCCGCCCTCCCCCAGGAATCATCAAAGCCAAATAAACTAACCCTAGTCTGAGTCTCATTTATTTGTAAGCTAGTCAGGGATAAGGCTTAAGTTGTCTGGACTACACACGAGTGCTCCCTACCGTTTCGTTTCTTACAGGGAAGCAAGGGTTAATTTGGAAGTTATGTACAGATTCTAGAAATGGAGTAACCCCAAAGGCACACAGTTAGGTTAACACTGGAGAACAGAAACACCTTCATTTCAGTTTTTTAAAAATAATAAATCCATATTAAGGAAATAAACCTGTTACTCTTTGAAAGAAGGAAAGAAAGAAAGAAAGAAAGAAAGAAAACCTAACACAATTATTATAAACCCTTGGGTTCAGACATTCTGAAGGAGGAGTCCACCACATTTGACAACTGAACAGAAGCAAAACAATCTTAAGGTGACTCTGTACTCTGAACATGTGTAAGGTGAAAGGTTAGCTTTGAAGGAAACCAGGAGGCAATTTAGGGCAGAAACAACCATTTGGCTTTCTGCTGGCTAAGTATAAAATGCAGTAGCAGCAGAAATACACAGCATTAAGATTGAAATGTAGGAGATTGTGCTGGAGCCCAGAGAGAGATTTGACCTAAGAGGGAAGTCTTGAAGCCATGCCTTACTGTCAACAGTACAGGTAAGAAGGTAGGGAAACAGGATATTACAGTTTCCAAAGGACAAAGGCTCCAAATCTGACAGCCACATACTGTCATTCTTCTTACAGGGGAAGCCACTGGGGTACAGGAAGTTAAGGAACTTAAACCACAGAACCTGCTTAGAGTCTGAATGAAGGTCTCAGGCTGTTCCACTTCTCCTCTCTGTTCCAGGAAGTCTCCCAGCTGACCAGGTCAAGACAGGAGGAGGTTTTTCCCCTTCGCTAGCATTAAGCTCTACGAGATCTGCCAGTTCTCCTCCAAGAAACAGTCTATATGCATTCCTAGCAGCCGACAATAGTCCCTCTTGTATCTTGAAACGGCCAACAAAAACAAAACAAAACCTTTGGGCTGAGGAGGTTCGGTTTTGTTTGTCCCACAGCTGCAAATGAGACATGTTTCCTAAAAGTTAATGAAAACAGATGAGCACCCCCACTTCTTCTTTATTGAAAAAAATCTCATACATATTCTGATCTTGTTTTCACTTTCTGCAACTCCCCATCCACAGCTCTACACCCTTCCTCTCTCTTTAGAAACAAACAGGCAAACACAACAACAAAAAGAATAAAAACATGGAAAAACACAAGAAACAGCCCCCCCAAAAACCCCACAAAGTTGAAAACCATAATATACAAGCAAAACACTCATAAGACAAAAAAAGAAAGAAACCCAAAGAAAAGCAATATGAGACCAAAAAAATCTACAAAACTACCATTGAGTTCATTTTATGTTGGAAACCTACTGCTGGGCATAGAGCCTACTCTTGTGTGGTTAATATACCCAATAAGATCCCTGTGGTGAAAGCTGATTTTTTCTTTGCATTGTGATGGGCAGGTTGGGGGCTGTGGAAGCCTCTGCGGGCCCTGCCCGTGGGTGGGGGAGGGGGCTATTAGCAGGGAACTCGAGGCAGCGTCTAGTCTCAGTGGGTTCTCTAGCCCGGAGCGCAGCTGGGGTTCCCGGGACCTGGTCTCGGCTGCTTTGGGCACTGGGCTAGCTACGTAGGCTTGGGTGAATGGGTACTGTCTAGGAGCCCTGGGATTCCCATGGAGTGAGGTTAGCTGAGGCTCCTTAATCGAGGGTCGGATCCTTCACTTCCTATGGCGGGTCCAGATGAAGAGACAGTCCATAATTCTAAGACGTTTATTTTCATCATGTGGAAAGTGGCATGGATGGAACTGTACCTCCCCAGTCTCTCAGAGAAGCAGGGCAAATATAGTAACTGGGAAGGGGCGTGGCTAAGCCTCTAGGCATCTCACTAACAGGGGATGGCTTGGGGCTATGTGGCCACACCTCTACCTGGGCGTGATATATGAGTGTGGCTGGAGCCAAAAAACCTCCTGGGGGCCTTGGCATAACATTCCCGGTCCCTTGCAAATTACTTCTCGGGGTCTCCCAGAGTTTGCCTGTGCTCAACCAGTGTGCCAGACTGCCTACCAGATCGCTGCCCCACATATGCCATTGGGTAAAGAAAATGCCATCCATTATCTA
>JADRCH010000270.1:1345036-1355562 GCA_019843965.1 Rhynchomys soricoides
GCAGAAGTCGGGATTGATTGGTCTATTGGTTTGTTTATTTCTCACTGGGCTTAGGTTTGGTATGCACTGGTTTGACTGGCCAATCATATGTGACATGTCCACCTGGCAGAATGACCTCAGCCTGCTTCTGGTATGTGTGAGGGAAGATTCTTCAGCCAAATGGGAGTGTCATGTTAGCCTCATATGAGCAAATATTTCTTAGACAGGGCCCAGGTTTATGAGACTCCAGTGAACTGTTGCTGCCAAAGTACAGAAAGAGAAAGAACAAGAAAGTTTGAGCATGTGTTTGTGTGGGGGGGGGGGGTGTGAGAGTGTGTGTTTGTGTATGTACGAGTTTTCATGATAAAAGATAGCAAACAAAGTACAAGGGCAGAGTGGACAAGTCTGAGATTCAGGTTCAAACACTAGCACCGTTGCTCCTTTGCCTTCTATGTGGCCCACTGTCAGCCACTCTGTAAAACAAACTCTGGATACAAAATAGCCATGATCACATTACTGATCTTGTAATGTGAGAAATAAAAGAAATTAAACATATCAAACATTTGGTACTTTGCTTAACTTACAGGAAATACTTAGCAGTACAGTGTCTGACATGAACAAACGTTGCAGATATCATGTGGGGCCTGCCTGTGGTCACATGATCTGTCAAGACATAGACTAAATAAACCTATAAAAGTGTCAGATTTTCAAAAGGAATGCAAATGGTGCTGAGCTAATCCAGTTGTGCTCATTCTGTCTCCACCCCAGTAGAATTCATTCTCTGGAGAAGATTATTATTTAGATCAAATATTCCAAATCGTTGAATTGTTGGACTCTTACCCGAGGTCCCTGCATCCCATCTGTAATGTATTTGCCTTAATTTATGGTCTTGCAATTGAAGAAGCAGATCTCCATTCTGTGTCAAGTAGCCTTACACAAGGTGAGGAGAGAAGAAGCACCATTAGGGGCACATACTATGTGCCCTTCTATTTCGAGACCCTGCCTTGCTTAGACATCATAGTCCTGCTATCTTCATAAACCGTTGTTACATATACTGTGTCAGTCTGCCAAGAATAGCACAGCTGAAACCTCTTCCCTAATTTAGCACATCTGCTCTGGTAATGTTAACTCTGTATTGTGGTTTGGATGTAGTTTATACGCCACTCCTAGACCCAAGTTTCATGTGTTAGGCTTGGTTCCCAGGGAGAAGGTATTGGAAGATGCTATGGAATCTCTAAGGGCTTAGGCCAGGAACTGCCACTCTTCTGTAACTAGCTCTCTCTTCCCCCCACTCCTTATCCTTACACAACCATTGTTACAAAAGGCACGTGTGTGACCCTGCCCAACTCCTGACTGGAGCTCATTTGCATTTATCCTTAGAATATATAAAATGTCTTGTTTCACATCTGATTAATTATATCAACTTTTGTTTTAGCAGTGGTTTTTTTTTGTTTGTTTTTCTTTTTCTTTTTGTACCCTGTGTTTTCTGAGTTCCTTTTTGTCTGCATTTAACCCGGGCCTTTGTTTTTCAAGTTGGAACCTTCCCCTGGTTGTCTTACGCTCCATGACTTGGCTTTCTGTTAGGGAGTGACTATCCAGAGAGCTGATGGAAAGCTCTAGCTGTGTGGTTAAGACTGGCTTCCAAATGATGCCTGAGGACAGGCCTGTTCAGGTCAGAAACTCAAGTGTGTATATGATCACTAAAAGCCTTGGAACTTAGACACACCTCTCTAGAAACAAAATTTTTTTTAAAAAAGTCTTGTCTAAGTGAACAGAGAAGAAGTATAAACCAACCACCCTGGATCCAAGGCAAAGAGGATCAAGACCTTAGCGTTCAAAATCTGCCACTCCTATTTCTTTTCTTTAACCCTCTGTTTTCCAGTGTGAGGATCTACTCTGGGCCTTATTCCCTCTCCCCTCTTTAATGTTCCCTATACCCTTTAAGTTAGGAAGTGTAATGGTTTGAATACCCTTGGCCCAAGGCACTATTAGGAGGTAGAGCCTGGTCAGAGTAATTGTGTCACTGTGGCTTTAAGACCCTCCTCCTAGCTGTCTTCTCCTAGCAGCCTTCAGATGAAAATGTAGAACTCTCAGCTCCTCCTGCACCATGCCTGCCTGGACACTGCCATGCTCCCATCTTGATGATAATAGACTGAATCTCTGAACCTGTAAGCCAGCCATAATTAAATGTTGTCCTTTATAAGACTTGCCTTGGTCATGGTGTCTGTTCACAGCAGTAAAACCCTAAGACAGAGAGAAAAGTCACCCACACACTGCATCTCAGCAAAATCCTCTGGATTTATTCACTCTGTATAGACTTTAGTAGATCTTAATTTCAGTTTAATCAATCATCTTCTTGGCAGAGGTTCTTTAATCCTGCTCTTAAAAGGTTGGCTGCAGAAGGTAACATTTTAGCTTTCCATTCTGCCCCAATTCAGTCCCCCATTCAACTACTCATTGACGTCTCTACAGTGCTTACTCTCCCGTTTTCATTCCTTTAAGATATACCTTTCCTGTCCTTTTAGTGAGAGGCATTTAAAAAAAAAGCACAGATATACATGAATGTCCATTTAATTATTTTAAACTAGAAGTGGATGTGTTTATTGCTTAACCACCTCACAGGAGACACTGGATTGTCACCTCGAGTACAGATTCCTTTATAAGCCAGTATTAAGGATCTGGCTAGGAAATTCAACAAAACTGGCTATGTCAGTGACAACTTCAAAAATGAAGTCAGAGCTTGAGAAACAAATTCTCTTGTTCTTATGATGCAAGTGTACAGAGTGCAAAGCAAATGGTGACTCAGCTCTTCCATTTCATACCGCTGGAGAGACGGTTCTTCTTACCCAAAATGCCACCTTAAAAGTTGTCAGTGTGTGTCTTCTGAGAGCCAATTAACTTGAGAATTATAAAGGGAAATACACAGGAACTACAGATGTTTCTTAATGACTTGGAAAATGCTAACTAAAAGTCTAGGTCCTGAAGGGGATGGTAATGACCCTGATAAAATATTTGTATTTGGGCTGGAGAGATGGCTTAGTGGTTAAGAGCACTGACTGCTCTTCCACAGGTCCTGAGTTCAATTCCCAGCAACCACATGGTGGCTCATGACCATCTGTAATGGGATCCGATGCTCTCTTCTGGTGTGTCTGAAGATAGCTACAGCGTATTCATATACATGAATTAAATAAAACAAGTCTTTTTTCAAAAAAAAAAATTTGTATTTGTTAGTTTAGTCACTGTTAATCATCCCTCTCCTTTGTACCAGAAGAAGGTCCTCAGGCAGTATGACTAGTTCTCCTCATAGGTAAAGTAGAAAGGTATGTTGAATAAAGGAATTTCTTTTGTCCTGTGGAAAGCACAGGAAATGGTCTGTGAGGTGCTGGACAAGTAGGATGTCCCATGAGAATTGCCTTCCAAAAATGCTCCGTTTGGTTTCCCAAAGATTCCTTTCAGTACCACATTCTTATAAAAGCTATGGTCATCTTACATAAATGGACATCTCACCAAGCAGGGAATGGTTTTAGGTAGATAATGCTACAGAGATCTACTGGGGAATCCTCTCTGGTAAGATGGATTCAAGAGCTTGCAGGTTCTATCTATGTCTACCTCAAGGATCTTCAGCTGTGGCAGGCTGGGAGGATGGCACTGTTGGAGGTCCCAGAAGATCCTAGAAAGCATCAGCCAGAGTGCTGACAGTAAGCAAGTTCGGACAAGACAATGGCACCAGAAACTCAGGGTCACTGAAGCCAGAGTCACAAGGTGGCCAGTCTCAAAGGCCCCTTGTGGATGGGTATCAGCGCTGAGACTTGAGATGCCTCATCCTGAGGAGTACGGCCTTGCTGCCCTAGGGTCCCCTACACATTTCCAGTCTTTGTTTTATTCTGGTGGACCTGTAAGCTTTGTGTCATCTGCCTTCATTCACAACTTTCTGCTAGCTCAGTAAATCTCCTTGCCATACTGGGGTTGGTTCATTAGCATATCAAAGACCACATTGGGCTTGGCTCATATTGGAACTGCCTTGGAACAAGCATGGAACAAGCAGCATGTTACTCCAAGTCACAAAATAGTTTCACATATGTTCTTAATGCTTCACTAAAACAGCCCAGAGGAGCCATCAGGGGCCACCGCTGTGTGCTCGATCTGTGCACAGAGGACAGAGGTCAGTGTACAGGTTTCTGGTTGAAGGTCTAGATGAGAAGAAAGTTTTCACCACTTAAAATGTTGACTAGAATCTTGGTTTCCAAAGGGACCCAAAATCAGAATTATTTTGAGATGGTGTCAGTCTATAATTTAACAGGTTTATTTTGATTCCTTTTTTTCCTTAATTTATTTATTTTATGTATGTGAGTACACTCTTGCTGTCCTTAGACACACCAGAAGAAGACATCAGATCCCGTTACAGATGGTTGTGAGCCACCATGTGGTTGCTGGGAATTGAACTCAGGACCTCTGGAAGAGCAGTCAGTGCTCTTAACCGCTGAGCCATCTCACCAGCCCATAATCAGGTTCTTTGAAAGATGGCAATTGTATTATTGTTGAAGCAGAAATGGTGTAACTACCTGCTCCACACAGACTCACATCACAGTGTAAAGGTGAAATGTAAAGAGTCCTTTCTAGTGTGTGTGAAGCATTTGTAGCTAATTCACCTTTATCTTTTTTTTTCTTCATTCCAAACCTAAATTCTACTATCCATTTCCAAGACACATGATCTACTGAAAGTCCCCGACCATCAGTTAGGAGTGGGGTCTTGTAGTTTGGTAACATTTACCATGAAGAAAATCTGATCTTTGTTGGTGTTTTAGCATTGCTAACGGAAGACTTTTCTGCTGTGAAGATTCCACAGGAGTTCTATGTGGAGGTTCAAGTGGTGCTGTGAATTTAGACAACAAGATTTCCTCAGCTGCTGGTCCACAAAGGAAACTGACAATTCCCTTTCATGAGGTTTATTGCAAGGAAAGGGCCTCGAGATCATGATTTGGTCTTGAAGTGGAAGAAAGAGCATTAGACAGTGACAATATGCAGATCTTTATATATGAAGGAACTTTACAGAGAAAGAGAAGCTTCTCTTCAGAGCTTGGAGGGAGCTTCCTCATGAATGGGAGCTAGAGGGCTGAGCTGCCAGGAGAGAGATGAAGGTAGGGGCTGAGGAGCAGCTTCCCAAAACACCTTTCATCTCTGGGCCAAAGGTCCAAGGACTCATTCTTCCTGAGAGGCCTCACACCAAATGCCAGAGCAAATGAAAGGTTTGAAGTTTTATAACCTTTCAGGGGTGGTCAGGTTTTCACATCACATGTGTGACAGGCAGCATAGAAGAGAGCTGTCAAGTTACAGGACAGATTGCTCCTTAATTCTCTGTCCCAGAGAGAGCCGCAAGGGCATGGCCTGATTCAGGCTACGGGATAAGACCTATATGTAATAGGGCTGTGTTCTAACTGTGGAGTGATTGTCTAAACTCCAGCACACACACACACACACACACACACACACACAATCATCATCATCATTGTCATCCCACCTCTCCTAGTTCAGGACATTTTTGAAGTGATTACCTCCTCTCTCACCTACACCCTCAGTTGCATGGTTTATTCCAATAGTTCTTTCAGGTGAATATAAGCTTATAATTCTCCAATCCTTAAAAAAAAAAAAAAAAGGCAAAGACCGTTGTTGTTGTTGTTGTTGTTGTTGTTGTTGTTGTTGTTGTTGTTGTTGGATTGCTGGGTCTAGTTTTTCCGCCTTAAAAATTAATTTTTTTTCCCAGAAAAAGGGATTACTATGAATTCCAGGCTGGTCTTGAAGTCACCATCTTCCTGTCTCAACTTCTCAAATGCTGCGATTTCAGACAATTGTCACCAGGTCCTACTTTCCTCTGCATCTTGAAGTTAGTCCAGTCTGGGTCCATCGTCCACTACAGCTGCTCTGATGGAGGCCGCTAATGATGCTTGCATTACAAATGACCTCATCTCTTGCGTCTGACAGCAGATAGGATCCCACTGATACCCTTGACCTTAATATCCTCCCTTCTCATCAGCACCGTGTGTTTCTGGCTAAGGCTAGCCCACTGTCTGTGCCTTCCTAACCTAGTTTATTGCCTCCCATTTGTCTCCATAAATTCCAAACATGAAATGCTTGAGTTCTCTGTCCCTCGATCTGTCCCCTTATCCCAACACCTGCCACTTTGATGATGTCCAGTCTTATATATTCTTATGGCATCAAATACTATGACTTGTCAAATCGTATATTTAGTCTGCATCACGTTCCTGAATATAGAAGGCCTGGTTGCTTAACTGACAACTCGAGCTGGAGAGCAAAACGATGTTTTACCGCTAGAGAGAGAAAGAAAAAACAGAGGTCCAATTTATTGCCATTTCTTCTTACACATTACCCCATGCTAGCAAATGGCATTCCATTCTCCATTTGGTTTAGGTCAAGCTCCCAGGGGTCATCTTTTTTGCCTCACTTTGACTCAAACTCCACGTAGAAAATTAACAAATATTATACCCTCCTCTCTAGCTTCAAATTACAGCTCAAAGTAGACAGGATTCCCCTTTCAGAATCTTATGCAAGCAGCCTTCCTTCCTTCCTTTCCAGCCACTGAGAACTTTCCGGAGGTGTCTGGCACTCCCCTTTACTCTTACATTCCTGAGGAGAGGTTACTTGTCAGCTCCAAATGTGTCTCTGCTTCTTTGCTTTTCAGGACACAAACTCAAACACAGTTGCTGACCAGGCCCCACGGTCTCTTTCTCCCTTTCTTCTCTGCCCTCACCTCCCCAGACTCCCCTGCTGTCTTAGTCAGGGGTTCTATTCCTGCACAAACACCATGACCAAGAAGCAAGTTGGGGAGGTAAGGGTTTACTGAGCTTACACTTCCATGCTGCTGTTCATCATCAAAGGAAGTCAGGACTGGAACTCAAGCAGGTCAGGAAGCAGGAGCCCATGCAGAGGCTATGAAGGGATGTTACTTACTGGCTTGCTTGCTCTCCTGGCTTGCTCAGCTTGCTTTCTTATAGAGCCCAAGACTACCAGCCCAGGGATGGTACCACCCACAAGGGGCCCTCCCCCCTTGATCACTAATTGAGAAAATGCCTCACACCTGGATCTCATGGAGGCCTTTCCTCACCTGAAGCTCCTTTCTCTATGATAACTCTAGCATGTGTCACGTTGACACACAAAGCCTGTCAGTGCACCTGCCTGGTGTTAACTTGTTTCCCTATCCTGTCCTTTGAGCTCACAGAACAAAATCCCAAACAGACCAAAGTCCCACTCAGAGTCGGTGACTACCGTTTAAAACAGATGTCTACATGCTTTCTTTACATCCCGAAGGCCTTTTACTTAAATACCTAAGGCCCTTTTATGCCTCTGTGTTTGATATAGAACTATATCCTACAGTTGTAGATCTAGTACCTGCCTTTATATTCCTTCAATGCTTACTACAACACATAACTTTTAATAATTTGTTAATTTTGCATATTCCCACAATTGAGTGTGAACTTTATACACAGAAAGGGTTTTTTGTTGTTGTTGTTGTTTCTTGTATTAAATGCAAAATCCCAGACTCCTAGATGTATATAGTGTATGCTCAATAAATGTTGCTAACTAACTGAATTCATGCACATGGATTTTATGACCATAAAATTCCCTATCAAACAACATGCTTGATTCCTTTCAAGATAATGGAAGATTTGGCAACACTGGGGTGTATCTTCCCCGGCTAACAGTCATCTGGAGAGGCTGAGGGCCATTTCCTCCTAAAGCTCACCATGACTTCCTGTTTTTCTCACCCAGGTTGATTGAGTGTAACCCAACTCTCCAGTGACACCCAGTCTGGATATGTTTGTACCGATAAGGGAACAACATTTATTCCTTTCCACAAAGACAGTTGTCCAAAAACAGAAATTGTTTTACTTTATGTAATCACTTTATTATAATGAACAAAAAAAAAAAAATCAATCAACACACCAAGATTAAGGAAGCCATTCCAACAAACACTTGCCCAGTCCCAAACTCTGTCATCTCCAGATGCTTTTCTACTGCTAGAAACACCATTCTGAAGCTTCCACTATCCATTACATTTTAATGCACTTGCCCATTCGAAAAAGGAAAAGCGAATGAAAAAAATTAAAAAGAAAAAATACTAAGACACAGTTGAAACCAGAAAGACAATGACTTCATATCCTCTTGTGATTCATGAGTCTTTGCCCGCATTCTGTCCCTTCTTTCACCTAATGTCACATTTGCTTATTCTCCTTCCTATATGTTATGCCATACACACACACACACACACACACACACACACACACAGAGAGAGAGAGAGAGAGAGAGAGAGAGAGAAATGGTTACATGTATAATGTGTATATTATATGTTTGTTTCTGAAATATTCCCCATTCCTTACAGCTCAGTAATCTGTTTTCTATATATTCTACATTTTCATTATCCATTTGTAAATGGACATTTGGTCCATCTCCCTGCTAGCGTAAGCAGAGAAGCAATAACCATGGATGTGCAGGTATCCCCGTGGTAGGACTTGGAGCTCTCTGTGCATATGCCCAAGAGTGGATAGCTGGGTCGTGTGGTGGTTCTGCCTTTAAGTTTTTGAAGATGGAAACTCTTTTGTGTATGTGTTGTGCATGCTCAGAAGTTTATCTCTTTTGGTCCTTTTAAGGCTGAGCATATGTGCTCCATTTTCTTCCCCTCCAAATATTCTACTCCTGTGGCCTTGGTAGACATCCAGACACTGATATCATATATTTTATTCAATTGAACTCTGTTGATTTTCAGACTCAAAGGCCAACTGTTTTCCAGAGACCACCAATGAGCGTTCTCAGAGCTCGCTCAAGTCCATTCTGCAAAGGAGGCATTTTCTTTTGACCTCTGACCTGCTGTTTTCTCTACTATGTTTTTAATTAGTATCACACAGGGCATCATGTAAATTTCAGGTGGACTTCGAGATCTTGGAATTGATCTCCTTTCTCCTCATCTCCAACACACTTTTCCCCAACCTCTCTAAAATGTCTGACTCTTATTTTCTTTAATTATTACTGTTACACACATGTACACATGCAAATTAGTATCTAGTCAAATCAGTAATGCTTATATGTGCATGTTTTTAGGGCTGACCACTTGGGATTGGATAACCTATCATGGAGCTTGTCCCTGAGGGAAACTGATTGTCCTCCTCTGTAGCAATTAGTTGCTTATAACTCTTCATCTAGGGTGGGTCCTTTTGAAATTTTTCCCATCCACATTGGTATGTCAACCAGTATTGTCGTTTTTCCAAGTCTTGTTTAGCTAAAGATACTGTTGAGATTTCTCGACTGAAGAAGTTATTGACTCTAATGGAAAGCCTATGGCTACTGGTCTCCTAAACCATGAAAATTTCTAACTACATTCTACTTAATTTTATAACCACAGACAGATGCAGCATGCCTGTCATGTCTAGATGACACTATTTAGCAGCAGGAGTCCCAGTCCCTGGCTCTAACAGTCTTTCTTAATGTTTCCTGAGCATCATATGTAAGAGCATATTACATTTGTATCAACTGGAACCAAGCACCCAATCTTCTGTATATTTTGACCAGTGTGGATTTCTATAATAGCCTCTGTCTACTGTAAACAGAAACTTTTTTAATGTGAGGGGTGAGAGCTAAATTTATCTGTGAGTATAAAGATATCTAGAACACAATTAGAAATTATGTTGTTTTAGAAAAACACCAGCTGTTGGTTTTCTTCTAGAGTTTATGATTGCTAAAGCCACAGGTAGTTAGTTGGTCAGATTTACAGTATAGAGCACTGAATTCCCTCCTGTTAAGTAGGCCTTAAGTCCAATAATGTTGGTTAACCCCAAGATAAAAGTGCCACTATTGTTCTACCTGTGCCCATGCTGGTCACTGTTGTGGTTCTTAGTCCTTACATGCAAGTGTGACTACTGATTGCTTTTCTCCTTTGGTAACTTGCATAGCACCTACTGATACTATGAGAGCTAGCATCAGCGAGGAGGCTTCAGGTCAGTTCCAGCTCAATTCCTCCAAACCCAGGATCCTAATATGTGGTGTCTTCAGCAATAGGATCTTACCTTCAAATTCAGAGAGGTAACCAACGACTATGGCAATAGCCTATATTGTTTTGGGAGTCTCATGGACCCCCTTGACCAATTCAGAGGAAGATTTCCCATGCTTGGCACTGGAGCTCTTGATAGATTGTCTGTGGCTCTTGGAGGGAGGGATTTTATCATTCCATGTATGTAACCATATGTGTGTGTGTGTGTGTGTGTGTGTGTGTGTGAGAGAGAGAGAGAGAGAGAGAGAGAGAGAGAGAGAGATTATGAAATAATGCATTTCCTAGAGGCATTTTCAAATAACCTTAGGGTCATTTATCTCTCTTTCCTCTCCCCACCCCTTACCCCTTGTTTCCCCAATTGAAGCTTCCATATCTCTCTTTCCAACCTTTAGACCACCCATGCTCTACTGAAGCTTCCATATCTCTCTCTTTCCAACCTTTAAACCGCCCATGCTCTACTGAAGCTTCCATATCTCTCTTTCCAACCTTT
>JADRCH010000270.1:1371995-1427831 GCA_019843965.1 Rhynchomys soricoides
ATTGCATCTGAACATCCTCAAACTCTACAGCATCACATGCAGCCCTGAATCTGGGTCTTCCCAAACCCTACTTTCTGCTACACGATGTTTTCTTCTTCTTCTTCTTCTTTTTTCTCTGACATAAACACTGACCATGTTTAACATCTTCTGGGGTGGAAAAATCTGTTTTCGCATAGCTCCGCATGAATAGCCATGGCTTACAGATGTTCCTGTCATGATGTAAACTGATTTATAGCCCAGTTCCCTTATTTATAGTACCTCTAATTTTCCTGAGTGCAAAGAATTATTCCTTTCCAAACTTTTTTTTTATATGCTTATAAAGCTAAGATACATTGTTATGAGATCTCTTTTGGCATGTTTCCCTTTGGAATCCACACCTGGCTGGTTTTCACTTGCGTGGCCCCGAGATATTGATGTTTCAGCTAGCTCATCAAACCCAAGATGCTTGAATTTAACAACAAAAAAAGTAAAATCAAATTAATCTACAGGCATTCTAGAAGTTTGAATTTTGTCCTATGTCTTATGTCCTCTGTTGGGTTTCAGACCTGGGACAAATGGCTGAGGTGCATATTTAACACACCAAAGTAGACCTGGCCTCCAGATTCTTCCAGCATCGCTCAGTCCCTACCTGTTACAAGACATGACTGGTCTAACCTGCCCTCTATGCTGAACTCTCCAATCTGGGGGGCTGGGCTTCCTGTTACCCAGCACTTCCTGTCACCCAGCACTTCCTGTCACCCAGCACTTCCTGTCACTCAGCACTTCCTGTCACCCAGCACATCCTGTCACCCAGCACATCCTGTCACCCAGCACTTCCTGTCACCCAGCACATCCTGTCACCCAGCACATCCTGTCACCCAGCACTTCCTGTCACCCAGCACTTCCTGTTATCCAGCACTTCCTGTCACCCAGCAGCTCTTCATTATATAATCCAGGCATTCAGACATTTGGTTCTCTCTCTCTCTCCCTCTCTCTCTCTCTCCCTCTCTCTCTCTCTCTCTCTCTCTCTCTCTTCTGCATGTGCACTTTCTCTTTCTCCTCCCCTCTGTCTCCCTCAGCCTGGTGACTTCACTGACCCCCTCCTCTGTGGTTGGTGAGCTCGCCCAAGAGCTGCCCCCACGCCTTTATACTTTAATTTGTCCTGAATTGGCTCAGTTCATCGCTGGAGAATACCTATCAGTCTCCATGAGAACTGCATCTAAACCAAGGAGTAAACTCAAAATTATGTATTATATAATAAGCTGGATATCCTATTCCTGGTGTTAAATACATATTAAATGTGTAAGGATAGAAGAGGGTTTGAAAATCACTTCTGATTAATACTCAGTGTTCTGCTGTCTTCTCTCTGAATATTTTCCCCTTTCCTTTTTTCTCAGTGCTGTACTGTGAATCTCCTAACACACGAAAACCTTTAAACTAGTTGTAAACTTGTCTATATCGTACTGGTCAGTGGTACCTGTATCTCCATAGGTGAACCATTGGGTTGCTTCCTTTATCACTACTGTAAACAAAGAGAAGCAATTGTCATATGCACTTCCCCAATATGTGAATTATTTAATCGTGCAATCTTTATCTTAGCTCACGTAAGAAAAGAAGTCAACAAAATGGTTTAAGGACTTGACTGTATGCTCTGAAACAGTAAAAACTTCTAAAATAAATCACTGAGGAAGGTCTAGAGCATTCACCATGATTTCCTGCACATGATTCCAAAAGCACAAGTGACAAAGGAAAATAGACATCTGAAACTTCAAATATGTAAAATCTAATGCATATTTAAAAATAACAACAGCAACAAAACACAAAACAGCTTATAAAGTGGGGGGAAACTACTAATATCAGCAAAACATTTATTTAATGAGATGTTCATATTCAAAGTCTTGAAGGAACTGCCACAGATCCAGGCAGCAAAACAAAGCCCTAGGGTAATAATCCAGTTAAAACTTACCAAAGGAGGGCTGGAGAGATGGCTCTGGGGTTAAGAACACTGACTGCTCTTCAAGAGGTCCTGAGTTCAATTCCTAGCAACTACATGGTGGCTCACAACTATCTGTAATGAGATCTGGTACCCTCTTCTGGTATGTCTGAAGACAGCTACAGTGTACTTGTATAAATAAAATAAATAAATCTTTTTTTAAGATTTGCAAAGGAAATTCTTTTTTTTTTTTCATACTTTATTTACATTTCAAATGTTTCCCCCTTTCCAGATCTCCCCTTTGGAACCTCCCCATTCTCTCCTCCCTCCCCCTGCCACTATGGGGGTATTCCCCCACCCACCCACCCACCCACTCTCGCCTTCCCTCCTAGGCATTCTCCTATACTGGGGAATCTAACACCCTCAGGCCCAAGGACCTCTGATCCCCCTGATGGCTAACAAGGCCCTCCTTTGCCGCATATGTGGCCAGCACCATGGGTCCCTCCATGTGTATTCTTTGGTTGGTGATCCAGTCTCCAGAAGCATCAAGGGGTCAGGTCAGTTGCCACTGTTGATCCCTCCCTGGGGCTGCAAACTCCCTCAGCTTGCAAAGGAAATTCTTTGTCACCATTCTATTGCTGTGAAGAGACCCCATGGTCAAAGCAACACTTACTTAAAGTTTGACAGATTTAGCCAATTATCATCATGGTGGGAGCATGGTGGTATGCATAGCACTGAAGCAATGACTGAGAGCTACATCCTGCTCTGTAGGCACAGTGTGTGTGTGTGAATGTGTGTGTGTGTGTGTGTGTGTGTGTGAGAGAGAGAGAGAGAGAGCGCCTTGGCATGAACTTTTGAAACCTCAAAGCTCACCCTCCAGTGACACAATTCCTCCAGCAAGAACACATCTACCCCAAGTAGGCCAAGCCTCCTAACCTTTCTCAAATAGAGCCACTCCTTGGTGACTAAGCATTCACATATATGAGCCTGTGGGGGTCATTTCCCAGCAGGGAAAACTCCAAATTCTGCATCTCCATGTCTGATGTCAACTGTTGGTTCTTCAATCCCACAACTTCTTTCCACCCTGTGGACTGCAGCATACTTCTCTTTCTTGGGCTGGTTTCACGCTGGGTCTTGGCAGGTGTCCCAGGACTCTAGCACCGCCAACATCTTGGAGTCTCTAACACACCCCAGGCTTCACCTTCACCGCTTCACAAAGTAGCCTCTCTGGGCCTCCATGTAGGGACAACTTTGACCTCCTAGTCCTTCTCAAATAGCCACTCCCTGGTGACCAAGCACTCAAGTATATAAGCCTATGGGGGAGTGTCATTCTTATTTCAAACACTACAGAATAAGTAGAGATTTCCCCAAAGAAGATATGCAAATGGACAGAGGTATATAGGAAGAAGCTAGAGAGCATTGGTCATAAGGGGAAAGCAAATAAAAACCATCATAAGATTAAAACCTCACTTGTATCAAAATACTGTTTTCAGAGCATAAAACCAATAAATGTTGCTAAGGATGGAGAAAAAAAAATGCTCTCCGAACACTATTACTAGAAACATAAATTGATACAGCCAGTAAGGAAACCAATAAAACTCCTTCAAAAATAAATTTCAAAAACTTCAAAAAATAAAATTAGAATTGTCATTTGGTCAAACTGACCCACTTAGAGGTGTTTCTTTAAAGGAATTATAATCAGTACCTCCACGAGCTCTCCTTCATTCATGGTCATTGATGACTGCATCATTGATAATAACTAAGACATGGAAATACACAGAATGTCCATTGATGAACTAACTGATAAATAAAATGTAGTAGATACATACAATGAAATATTCTTTTTTAAAAAGACAAAAACAAATCTTACCATTTGCAAGTACTGGATGACTATGGAAGACGCTGTGCAACAAAGTTGAAACAGACACTGCATTTATACAAATAATCTAAAATAAATTCACTGACATGTAGAGAGGATGTTGATAGCCAAATGCCCAGGCTAGGGGAAATGAAGGTGTTGGTCAATGGACATGGTTTCCGGTATAAGGACTAGTAGGGATACCAACACAAGATGGATAAGATCTATAAATCCAACCATCATATCTATTTTACCGATCTAGGATTAATACAATTGGGTCTTACTCCTGAGTTCCCCATAACTGTCTGACAGAAGATTTATTGGGTAAGAATTTACCTCACTCCATATTGTATTAGAAACTTAACTTTTAAAGTATGTAAGGAATCTGTATAAAATATTTTCAGATAAACTAGCAAGTATTTCCTGAGCTGCCACAGTGTACAAAGTCCATCATACAAAGAACCACGCTGGGTGTTGTAGAAAATATAGCCCTTGCTTCAAAATAATGCCTTGGCAGTAGAAGACGTATAGTCCATTTGTCTTCCAGGGTATTCACTTCCTGCCCTTGTTTATTAGCTATGTAAATAACACAAAGCAGAGAGACATGACATAAATAAAGGAGACAGAGTTAAAGAGGACCACATAGAAGAAAACATTTGATCTAGTGAGATATCTAGTATTGGTTGCTTTGAGTTTTGTCCTTGCATTAAGAAAAAGAAAGTGCCTGAGATGAAACCTTAAACTCTGAAGACTCAAGATCTCTTTATAGGAGGATTTGGCATAGGTAGGACTTCCTTTAGAAATGATGGGAAAGGCAGGTATGCAATGGGATGAAGTCACCTGATTCTATTCACCATTCCACTAAAACCAATAATTTCCATACTGTTTCAGTTAAAATAGATATAAATGGTGCTCTGCTTTGCAAATACTATTGCTGCTTGATTCCTTTCCCAAAATGTAATAAGACGAAACTGATCCTTAAAGTGTAGCCAAACAAAAGGCCTCAACCTACTAGGATCCAAGCCATGCGTAGTCACAAAACAAAACAGAAATGAAAAGATGTTCTGGCTTTGTTTTGGTGACATCTATTTGTCACAATCTAGACACTAAATCTAGAGGCTGAATGATAACTGCTGGCAATATGTAGCTATATAAATTTACTTTAAAATCAATGAAAGTTCAAGTTTAAAATTTTACCTCCTCATTTGTGTTCACCATGCTTCAACTGCAGAACAATCTATGTGGTTACTACAGAGCAAAGAGCTTGGATAGGATCGCCATCATGGCAAGGTCTATTGGACAGGATTTATCTAGTATTGGGCAGTCAAGGGGCTCATGACCGTTGTTATGTTCTTATACAGGCTCTTGAAAATAGGGTGTAAAGTTGTCCATAATCTTTAAATTTTTATAAGTATAGATGTGAAGGAGACCCCACCCCCACACACACAGAGGGTTTCCTCCTAGACACAGGATTAGGCATAAACCACACCCGAACACCTGTTTCACAGAGGAAAGAAAAGTTAAAGTGGCTGCTTTCTGCAGGCAAGGGCTTTATGTATATGAGTACACTATAGCTGTCCTCAGACATACCAGAAGAGGGCATCAGATCCCATTACAGATGGTTGTGAGCCACCATGTGGTTGCTGGGAATTGAACTCAGGACCTCTGGAAGAGCAGTCAATACTCAGCCCACAGATGTAGTTTTTAAGAAGAGAAAAAGGGGGAGGTCTATGTTAGAATGGACTAGGATATGGTGGTATAGTTTGATTGGGCATGTTAATTAGGTGAGCCCAAATGGACTTTTGACTGATGGACTTTAATAGCTGGACCTTGGTAGTCAGCCTCAGAAGGAGGAAGTGGCCAAATAAGGGAATAGACCTTGGTGGCCAGCTTTAGGAATGCAATCTGAAGGTTTTTAACAAGAGAGAGAGAATGGGGAAGAAGGGCAAGGCCTGCCAGAGCCATCCTTGTCACGCTAGAGCTGCCCAGAGTCCCTCAAGATGTAATATTGCATTTTTAAGGATAAAGAAAAGGGAAGTGATTGTCCTATGTCCTGCTGTAAATTGTAATATATGGAATACCAATTATAGAATATACTCTATAGTTTTAAAGCAATCTACAAAGTAGATATGGTTCCATTTACCTGTAATCCCAACACTTGGGAGGCAGAATCAGGAGTAGGTAAAAGTGGGACTTCCATCCCTGGAGAAACAAACAAAATTGATCTAAAATAAAAACAGAGACTATGGAACCTCTAAAGATTATCATATGTAACTATGTTAAGGTTATTCAGTTATAAATAGAGCGATGGGGAAACTAGGAAAGGGGGTAACATTTGAAATGTAAATAAAGAAAATATCCAATAATAGATAGATAGATAGATAGATAGATAGATAGATGGATAGATAGATAGATCGATAGATAGACAGAATGACTCTAGGTCTTATTTTCCTTTACTACCCAGTTTCCAAGATGCCTTCTTGAAATAATTAGGGCATTTTCCCCTTTTGTTCGGATGATGTATTTGATCCTCCCCATGTTCCCACTTCCGTGATGTCCCCTGCACCCTGATCAACCTCCTCTACACCCTCAACTCCTTTACAGGACTTCTGGTTTCTCTCTCATTTTGAAACACATAGTCAGGGCCCTCTGTGTGGCCATTAGATTGGACACAAATATTTAAAATTTATCTTGAAGTTCTGTTAGCTAAACAACAGTACTCAGTTCCCCCAGGGCCTGTGATCTCCCTGGATATAAGTTTTTAATGAGGATCACATTACAGTAGTAGTACCAGGCGTAGCATTCCTCCTGTGGAGTGTGTCTTAAATTCAATGAGAGAGTGTTAGGGTTTCTCCTTTTGTGTCTTGTCCCTGTGGATTCAAGTTTTCCTCTAGAGAGAGAAAGACAATATACATTTAAAGCACTCTTTTTCAGTCAGTATGCACTTCTGAAGTTCTTTCAGCTTCTTAAATATACCAGTATCCATTTTTTGGTTTGTTGTTGTTGTTGTTGTTGTTGTTGTTGTTGTTGATGATGATGATGATGATGCTTTTAAGTCAGACTTATCACTTCCATGTAGCAGTCACCTTTGATTATTTTGAATCCAAGTACGTCACAAGCTGTACACCTCCTCACCAAATCAATAATCTTTATTTTTTCTATTTATTGTATAAACCACCCTCTCCCGGATAATTTAAGCTCTTGGAAGACTAGAAGGTTTTTCTATTTTATTTGCTTCACATTCTCAGCACTAGAAGATAATCCGCATAGTTGGACTCAGTGATATTTAACTGAGTTAATGTTATTAACTCAGTAAAATGAAAGTGTGAGCTTGAATGGAAGTCTTGGTGAGGTTCTAGTGCCAAGAAAAACCCATTTCTTATCCTGAAGTAGCATTTGGTTAAGACCCAGCTATAGCGGTGTTCACTCACAGCAAAATGGGTTCATGAAACAGGTACAAGAATTCTATAGCAATTCAGAAAAAAACAAAGGTGTGCCAGTAAGTGAGCATTTAAGGTAGATCTTAATGAAAGACAGGGATATTCAGTGTCTGGTTAACCTGCTATGTATGCAAAGATTGTTGGTTTAGATTTTTAGTATGATACTTAATTTCCATTGTCAATTTTGGGGGGTTTAATAAAAACACATAAAAGTCCATGGGACACACCTCTGGATATGTCTTTGAGTGTCTTTTAAGATACTTTAACTGAGGAAGGAAACCCCCACCTTTGAATGTGGGTGGCACCATTACATCAGCTGAGGCCCTGGACTGACTAAAAAAGAGGAAAGGGAGAAAGTCGTTGAAGAAATGCTATTCTCCTTCCTCTGTTTCCTGGTTAGATGGAACTGCTCCCAACACTGTGCCTGCCCACAGCACGATGGACTTCATTCTGCTGAACCAGGAGCCAAAATTAAATCCTTTTTCCCTTAAGATGCTTTTGCTAGGCACTTGGTCAAGGCAACAGGGAAAGGAACTAATACATCTAATAAAAAAAATGTCTTTTAAAAATGATCCCTAAGTGATTTAGTTGGTAAACATGTACTAAAAACCATTTTTTTTTAAAAAGATATACTAAAGATTAACAGTATAAACAGAGCACCATAGCAATACCTGTGAAAAAAGGTGAAGGATAGAAAAAGTGGAGTCAATTCTAACTGGGTATCTTTTCCACTGGAGTAAAGAATACTAAAATCATGCCTTGTAGGTATAGGTTTAAATGAACTTAGAATTAGCCTTTGTTACTCTTTGTTGCTTGGCAACCCTCAATCTAGTTCATGGAAATGGTCACCACTGGGAACATTTTTTTTTTAAGGTTAAACTTTCAAGTCCCCATTTTCACATAGACTACTCTGCCAAACATTCCTCTAAACAGCTACCTATTTAGCCAGTGAACTTGGTTATATTAAGAATGTTCCAGCCACATTTTACCTTAACTCGGTATCTACTGTACCGGCAAGCATTTCTGGGCTTGTAACTTCAATAACTCTTAGAGACATCTTCAAGCCGGTCTCTTCCAAAGGGAGCTACCTAGAACACTCTTCAGTTGAGATCTATTTATTTCCCTTTCCCTCTTGGACGCTCACTTTGGGAATTATAGGCTACGCTGCTCCTGCAAAATCCCTGTGGTACGTGTGCTAAATGGTGTGCCTGCTCCATTTGGCTGCCTCTGCCCTTGAGATCTTCGGAGGTTGCTCAGCAGCAGCCTGAGCAGAAGATTTAAGGGAGACAGAAATAAAGCTGACAGATCATCAGTAGTCTCAAGCTGATTCAGATTCATACAAATGGATTCAAATGCACCATATTTGTATATGGATGTCCAGAAAGGGCTGGGGCATCAATTTCAAGAACAACTGTAGTTATCATGATTTGATTTTTTTCCTAGAATAACTGACATCATCTTCTCCACTACAATGACCTCTAATAAACACCATTTATCATACTAGCATTTAACAATGGTTTCTTTAGAAGTTTGCAGGGCCTTTGGTGATAGCTTAGTGGGCAAAATATTTACTTCATAAGCCTGGGACCAGAGTTCAGATCCCAAACACTCAAGTAAAAGCTGAGCATGTATGTCAGCATGTGCCTGTAACCTCAGAGATGTGTGGGTAGAGAGTAGAGGGAACAGAGAAAGCAGATTCTGGGTCTTACTGGACAGTTAGTTCAGCAGAGACAGTGAGCTCCAGGTTCACCCTTGTCCAAAACAGAGGGTGCAAGGACCACTGACAAGGTTCTATAATAGGTTAAGGTACTTTGTCACACAAATCTGATGACCTGAGTTTAATTCCAAGAACCTATATAAAGGTGGAAGGAGAGAATTACTCTACAAAATTGGCTTCTGAACTCTACAAGTACTGTACCACATAGAAACACATAAAAAATAACATTATAAAATTTTAATTTAAAAAATAAAATTAGGAACAATAGAGAAAGAAAAAGACCCCCAATGTTGACTCCTGGCTTCTACTTATACAAAGATAGGCATGCATACCTGCATGTCCATATTCAAATATTACACACACACACACACACTCACAACTTCAGATATATCAAAGATAAATTGTCCTGTGGTTCCTAGAATTTCCCTCCAAAACAGTCCTGGAAAGATGAGAAAGCTAATAGTGACTGCTTTTTCTTTCTTAGGAGAGAGGGATCTTTATGGAAGAAACTATAAATAATCTACTGGTCTAAGACTATGAGACTATATGATAGAATGATGAGACAATCTTTTGATGCTCAACTCTACCTATTTTTTTTTGTCAAAGGCACTAATGCAATTTATAAACACAAGCGACAGCCATTATACTGTACTAATGGCTCTAAATGACTTGAGAATGCCTCCTAGTTCTATCAATAAAGAACTTTACAAATGAACTTTGTTGCCATTATAGTTTAAAGAACAGTATGAGCATCTTAAAGTATAGGTGTTGACCTGGCATGGGATCCTTAAGTGAAGGTGGGTGCAACTGTGTAACAGTATCCTCAAAGACTAAAACATTTTATTCTGCAGAGATGCTCCTCAAACTGGAAGGTAAACAACTCAATAGCTTTAGGAAATCCCTGAAACTGACCAGATTCACAGGGCCCCTCCTACTGGAGTAAGGAAGTAAAGGCTGCAAAGATAGACAAGCCAAGCTGCAAGAAGAAACACCAGACCAGATGCCTGGCAAAGCAGAAACCTCTTCCTGGAAGAGGTTTAGACCAGAGTCACTTGAAAGGGACACTTTCCAATCTGTTGAGTTGCCTGTAGGCTGTGCAGTGTGCTCCAGTTCCCCAGCTTTGTGAGCTGTCACTTATAGGCTTTGGTGATACTGTCTCTGGCTCCTGTAAATAACCCCTTGCCCATATCCCAAGAAAAGTTTTGACACACAACACGTATGAAAGAAGGAAGGAAAGAAGGAAAAGAAAAATGGCAAGCATAAACATAAATGATTCCTGAATATTCACTGACCAAAATTAATTCAAAATCAAATGGGAAATGAATTTGCAGCATATCTTCCACAGCTTATCTTTGTGAAATGTGGCTTCACTTGGTTCTAAACAGAGAGCATGTTGTAACACATGTGCTCTTTCGCCCCATAACACCAGTGAGTGTACCTGAAACATTTTGGGTCAGATTCAAGATTATTATGAGCTTCAGTCTTTCACTGTACATATGGTTTTTATTTTATGTACGTGTGTGCATATACATATACATATGTAATCAAAACCATGTGTAGTAAGACATGTATATATATTATATATGACCATATGTATGTATGTATATACATGTTTATATAAACCAAACCCACATGTATAGTGAAAGACATGCATATGTCTTTTATAGTAATATTTATATTTTACATATAACATATAAATATATTTATAAAAGACATATATATGTGTCTTTTATAATTATAGAAAACAAACACTTGATACTTTCCTACTCTATTTCTTCAGCATTAGTATCAAATTAGCGCATAGCAGAATACAACGTTTGATTTTAAATATTGCTCTTTGGGTTGCTAACTCTGTCACTGGGGAACACAGGCCTCTTGTGTAGCTTCTCATTATTCTAGACAAAATAGTTACTTTAAAATGGACTCAGAAGGAAACTCAGGAGGCACCAGAGAGGGAATAAAACAAAGGAAAGGGAAGGACAAGCAAGCTGGAGAGCCCTGTAGCTGCCAGGAGGGAAATGGACAAAAGAAAGGAAGGGCCGTGCGTGTTGAGTAAGGGCTTAAGAAAGCAGTCGGGCTTAGCCCTGGGAGCATCTGGAGGCAGCTGTACAGTGGAAGGCATCAGAGAAAGAGTAAGAACACTCAAGAGTACCAGGGCAAGCAGCTTTAGAATTTGGTCCAGTGTTTGAAAATTAAAAATAGAAAAGGAGAAAAGAACAGTTTTGTGCTTTCTGATTTAGACCTCAGAAAGTTGGCAGGTTCAGCAGGGAGGATCTGTAATGAATCAACCAGAAGGAGTTTCTGGGAGTAGAAAATTCTGGCCTTCCTGGCAAGAACGAAGATATTCTAAAGGCAATTGTGCACCACCCTTTGGCTGTCTGACTTTTGAAAACATTGAACCAAAGGAAAATGGAATTTCCCCAGGAAATGTGAGGGCTACCGATATATTTTAAGTTTAAATTACTATGCTTAAGAAATGTATAAAACAAAACTCCCTTCTAGCTATAAGCCCTGCTTATCCAGGGACAGATATCCTGGAATGCTGGGGGCTGTTTTTCATTTAAGCTAACAAGCTACATGTTTTCATTTTTATAAGCAAGTTTGGTTGCCCCAACGGCACAGGGTGTGCTCGATCACACATAAGTGGTAGGAACACAGACAGGAAGTACATCAGGATGTATGCTTGTCCCTGATGGGATGAAGGCAGGATGTAGCCTTGTGTGTTTTACCTTTATAAGCACCTAACATAATTTGCAGCCATTCTCTGGGAATCCTGGGAAAGACCCTGGCCAGTGCCTATCATTCTGGCCAGTATTTAACAAAGATTGTTTCAAATTGGGCTCAAAAATTATGGTAGTGATCTTATTCTCACCGGGTGGTATCAACAAACACTCATGCTGGGAGAAGGAAAAGGCTGGGGCTTTGGTGCCACCCAGAAGATGAGCTTTTTCTCCAGCAGCTAGACTTTCTGCTTGCTGCACCCCCTAGTAGGGAGATTGGGGATGACAGTGATAGGAGGGCCACACCCTGAGCAGTGTTGCTTGGTTACACATACCCCTTGGCTTTTTAACATATTCATCTTGATGGAACTTTCTCCAACTCCTGCCCCAACTCGCCTTTGAGAACTGTACTCCTACGGTGTTCATTTATTTTCCTATAATTCATGCTGATGAAAGAAAGAGTCCCTTCCTAGCAGTGACTGTAAGACTCCACCCTGTTTTATATATTGGTTGAAGAGAATGATTTAGTTTTTTTTTTTTTTTTTTTAAAAAAAGGAGTTGGAAGAGATCTCCTTATCATGGGAAGTTTTGTTTGAAATTTTTATATATTTTAATACAGGGTTTAAGCAACAGCAGTCGATGACCCTAGAAAGGGCAAGAGCCAGCAGAGTCCTGGGCATGCTTGCTCCAGAACAGCAGTCTTCTGTCGTTATATTCCAGAGATATGATCCCTTGTATTACTTAAGAGAGAGAGAGAAAAAAAAAAAAACAAGCAAACAAAATCACACTGATGGTTATATGTTGACAGTGCAGCAAAATAAAAAAGAACAAAACCAAATCCAGTCATGGAACAGCTTCAAAGGGAAGATGGCATGAGGTTGTAATCACTGCATCACAGTACCAAAAAATGAATTATAATGAAGAAAACCTAAAGCATAGAGGATGGTTACAAATATGTATGTATGTATGTATATGATGTATATGTATGATATATCTCCCATATATGTATACATATACACAGAGAGAGAGAAAACAGAGAGAGAGAGAGAGAGACCAATGTCCATGCCAGGTATGGAATACCTTTGTTTGAATTATTGGTCAGAGAAAACCAGGAGCCCCCCTGCCCCACCAAAACAATACAGACTACTGTCTTTGATTTTGGTTTCCCATCAGAACTTGATGGTAAGACCTATTGCTAGAAGACACCACAGACTTTAGTCATAGGACCTGGAGGGAATAAGCTGGTACAAGCTGCTTACTCCCTGCTAGCTAGCCTTCTTTGTACCAGATGGTGCCATATAGGCTGCTGAGAGAGAAAAGTCACTAGCAATCCTACCAGCTCTGGACCCAGTGAGCAACAATGATGATTGGCCTGGCAGTCTGCCCACAGGAACAATCGTGGTACAAATGTGATGGGAGTAACAAACTGATTTCTGATTGGATGTATGGCCTGCTCCAAAGGAGGAAGCTCATACCTGGTCCTGTAATCTAGCCCAGAGCTCATGGCTGGGGAGCACCTAGGCCCTAAAAGAGAATCTACTAGTAGTCTATTTTTTGGGTATAAATGTTGTGGATCAAACATAGGGAACACTCAAAAGGAATTCTTTTAGGCAGTCAACTTAGAGTTCTGTCTGTAGAAACATCTGGAGCTTTCCTTTATCCAAATTATTCTGAATAATATGGGAATCTTCTTGTGGTAGTGGACAATTTGAATGTTTCCAGGCATAGAGAAATGACTTGAAGATGCAGAGACGCACAGCCAAACATTAGGTAAAGTTTGGGAACCCTACAGAAGAGAGGAAGACTTGTAGGAGCCAGAAAGGTCAAGGACACCACAAGAAAAGCCACAGAATCAACTAACTAGGGCTCACAGGGGCTCACAAAGACGGCGACAAACAGGAAGCCTGCGTGGCTTTGACCTAGGTCCTCTGCATATATGTTACAGTTGTTTTAGCTTGATGTTCTTGTGGGACTCCTAACAGTGGGTGTGGTGGCTGTTTCTAACCCATTTGCCTGCTTTTGGGACCCTTTTCCTCCTACTGGGTTGCCTGGTCCAACCTTGATGTGAGCGTATGTGCCTAGTCTTACTGTAATTTTCTTGTACTAGCTGGTTTTGTGTCATCTTGAAACAAGCTAGAGTCATCAGAGAGGAAGGACCCTACGTTCAGGAAATGCCTCCATGAGATCTCAATTAGTGATCATTGTGGGAAGGCCCAGTCCACTGTGGTGTCACCCCTGGGCTGGTGGTCTTGGGTTCTATAGAAAGCAGGCTGAGCAAGCCAGTAAGCAGCACCCCTCCATGGCCTCTGCATCAGCTCTGCCTGCAGGACCCTGCCCTATTTGAGTTCCTGTCCTGACTTCCTTTAGTGGTGAACAGCAAGGTGAAAGTCAAATAAGCCTTTTCATCCTCAACTTGCTTTTCGGTTGTGGTGTTTTGTCAAAGCAATAGAATCCCTAACTAAGATACTTGTTATGTCATGTTTGGTTGATGTCCCTGGGAGACATGCTCTTTTCTGAAGGGAAATGGAAGAGTGAGTCTGGGGAAAGGGGGACGTGTAAGGGAGAGACTAGGAGGAAAGGAGAGAGGAGAAACCATGGGAAGGATGTAATGTATGAAACAAGAATAAAATAAAATAAAATACCCCGACAAAAGCAGACAAAAGACAAACCACATACCAAACAATTGGCTTGAATAAGATGAGGAGTTTGGGAGAGCAAGCAGGATAAGAAACGCACGGCTAATTAATAGGTATATTATTATCAAAATCTTTAAGACAGATATTATGTTTACCATCTAAGGAAGTATTATCACCATTAAAATCCCCTGACACTGGCTAGTTTATAACTTTAGGTTTTAAGCGGTAAGTCATTTTCATTAATTAAATCTGTTCTTCACAGTCGCACACATGTATATAATACCTTCGGATTGCTCTCACCAGCGCTCTCTTTTCTTCCTCCCACCCAGCCAGCCCACCTACATCCTACAAGGCTTTTGAGGTTTCTTTGGGTTGTTTTGTGATACACTATGTTTAATCCAATAACCATGGGTTTGGAACTATCCACTGGAGTCTGGTGAGCTCACCAGCAGGTCCTCATCTGAAAGCAATGACTCCCCTTATCCCACAGTCTATCCATAGCCAATAGTCAGAGTGGAGAGGTAGGATCTCACGAGCCTCTCCACTTTTCAAGACTGGCTGTCAACTCTAGGCCCAGTTGCTCACAGTTGCTGTGATTTCACAATTGCAGTGACTGTGTCGCGCCCAGAAGATGTCAGTAAAACTTTTACAGCGCCATTAATTTGTTCAAACGATCCAGGGAATTGAGCTAAATACAGTGAAACTGTTGCATGATAGACCAGATTTAACAGAAAACACTTGTCTGGTAAAATAAGTTCCATGAACACTATATAATTCAGCAGGAATGTACCAAGAGAGAAAAATTCTTTCTAATCCAATTTTTCCCCTGCTGACACATGGCTTTCCACCAAAGGAAAGCTTCAATCCAGCAATAAGACAAATTCACACTAAGACATATTTATATACTTGTGTCAGGGACATTTGGACAAAGTCTAACTGCCAAGTTTCAAAAGGTCCTTTCAATAAAGAAAAATTGTATGCAAGGGCACACTTGTATCTATGGAAGGCCACTGAGATAGCTGCTCCATGATTAGGGGAAAGGTGTGTGTGTGTGTGTGTGTGTGTGTGTGTGTGTGTGTTCTTTTTGTTTGGTTTGGTTTGGAGAGAGAGAGAGACAGAGAGAGAGAGAGAGAGAGAGAGAGAGAGAGAGAGAGAGAGAGAGAGATTGAGAGAGAGAACACCCAGAGGTCATCTGGAAGAGTCCAGAACAGAGAGGAGAAGCAGCCTGGACAAGGCCAGGGCTAGGGAATCAGGACTAGCAGAGAAGAGCAGGAGAGAATAGTGAGGATCATTGAGGTGGGGAAACCCTTGCCATTAGAGAGAGAACAAATGGGTATCTGGGGAGAGGAAAGCCTGTTGGGGAGGTGGAAAGGGCCAGGGTCCCAGTGCAGACTTGTGAATGAGGACTGTAGGAGCCTAAAGGCTCACATGGGCTATGATACTCTAGTAGGTACCACGTGTATATATATCAATGGAGAGCCATACGTCCCTTCCATCAAAAGCAAGCAAAATGACTCCTTCTTGCAGACCAGAAAATGTTTCATGAGACCCTGAGGAATACTGACTTTTATCTAACCACTGGAATTACTTCCTATATAGTTCTGCTTGGGCTGAGCCAAGACCATCATTTCTGGACATACCTCTTTTTCCTGCTTCCTGAGCACTTCCTGAGACCTAACACAAATGTTCTTGGGTCCCGTGAAGTGGCTTAGCAGGCTTATGTTTGGAACAAGCAGAACACACAGGTGATGGAACAGAGAAGGCTCTGCAATTGCCTTTGTCTTTTTAGTATTTGTTTTAGAATGTGCTGGGCTTTTAATACTGGCTAATTGGGCAAATGGATAGCATCCATCAATTGTGAAGCATGCTGACTCTTCCAAAGGGCTGGCCAGAGCAATTTGGAAATTCTCTTTTCTCACGCAGCACAACAAACCCATAGTGACTCCCTGTGTGAGTGGTATGGCTGTTCTGTTTTCTGCTAACTGGAGCACTTTGGTTAAGGCTATAAACTCAGCCACTTGAGCAGATTTAATAACCAGCAAATGAGCACAATCCATTACATCAGGACTGAAAGCAACTGCATATCATGCCTAAAAATGCCCTTGTTTGTCTCAGCGATAAGAACGCTCAGGAAATAAAATCAATTCTGCACTTTCAATAGCTGTGTCAAACGAGTGTCTCCTAGAAGCAAGCAGTACACTAGGTGTTGATCCCAGCCAAGTCCCTCCTCTTCCAGGTCACCTGATAATGGGATGGAGTTGCTGAGCGGGGAGAGGAAAGCGAAGGTGCCGATCGAAGATCAATTGATCAATTGATCAATCGAGATGAAAGAGGACTAGTCGCACAGGAAGTTAGACCTCCCTAAACAGTGCTGGCGGGATGTAAACTTAGCACAGTTCCTACGGAGTAGTGGTGAAGAGGTTCAAGTGCGTCTACAGATGTTTACAGTAGAGGCAGGATGGCTCTCATTCAGGGAGGATGTCCTCTGGCTATGGGGGGCAGGAATACCCACAGGGGCCTGTGTACCATGTTCACCCCTCCCCCTTTTCTCCCCTAGTTCTAAATCATCCTCTCCACTCTCTTCCTTCTCATGGAGAAAGGGGGAAAAGAGATTATAGATTGTCGGCCTTAGGGCAGGGGCCTGGTTTAAACACGTTAAGGCCTAGATTGCCATCTCTTCCTCCTGGCCTAGTTGAAAGGTATCAGATTATACAGTTTTTGGTGTTTTTGTTTGTTTTTATAAGTTTAATTTTATTTTTTTACTTATTCACTGCTCCCCTCCTGGTCACTCCCTGCCATAATTCTTCCTCCACCCCCCCCCCACTCCCATTCTTCTCTGAGCTGGTGCCCCCTGATACCCCCCACCACCACTTCCCACCCCCTCCCTCACCCCACCCACTGCACTTCAAGCCTCAATGAGGCTAGGCGCTTCCTCCCCAGATTGTTCAAGGTTTATATAGTGCTTGGACAGTGAATGATAGTTTAGATTATGATTCCATTAACAACCAGTTAGTCCTGGGATCCTTTTAATTGTCCTTTTATTTGGGATATAGAACATTTACCAATCACGGTGGTACCATTCAAATTGTTAAGCCCGAGAATTGCAAGAAGAAAAACCAAATCCACAATTGTCCGATTAAAAGCAGGCTTTATTTTGCAGTTCACCTGGGATTGGCCAGTCCAGCTTCCTCTCCCTAAGTAGGGATTTTAGAAGGCAGCCCCTGCTGGCCTCGTGAAGTCTCCTTTATAGGAGAGATAAGGTGTTCACAAGGGCGAGAGTTGGCTGTTATGCATTGTCAGATACAATGAGAGGGGAAGACAAAGAGTAAGGATTGCATCATGTGAACGGGGTCACAAGTTTAGTGTAGGTTACATCAGATCTAAGAAACAGAAACGTATTCTTAATGACAAATGGCAACTTTATCTTGCAAGGATTTAATGCAGGACACACAGAAACTTACTCTTTAGGATTTATCACAAACAGAAACTCATTCTGTTACTACAAACAAACAAACAAAAAAAAACAGCCTGCACTGGACAAACAGGAATTTATTCCCCCTCCCTACCCTCCTCCCAGCCTCTCCCCGACCCCCACCTTCCCTCTACCCCAGATCCACCCACCCCTCTGTAGGGATAATCTCTTGTGCATTGTGTGGAAGCATCACCTGTCAATATAAAGCTGATGGCTTATTAGCAAAAGGCAGGAAGTAGAAGGTGGGAATTCTGATAGAGAGATTAGAACTCTAGGAGATAGTCAGAGGCGGAAGATTGGCCCTGGACTCTGAGGAAGTCCTAGGCAAGAAACTGAGGAGAGATAACTAGCCCTGTGGCAGACATAGAATAATTTAAATCAGTCATAAAAGTTACAAGCTAGTCAGGGAACAAGTCAAAGCTTATGGTCTAGACATTTATTCATAAACAAGCAACCTTCTGAGTTTGTTATTTGGGAACTGGGGCCCAGGTAGAAAAGCCTGCAGTTACACCCTTCTCCTCCTCCCCTCAGAAAAGAGCAGGCCTCCCAGGGACATCAACCAAACACAACATAACAAGTTACAAGACCAGGCACATTACATCACATCCAAGCTGGACAAGGCAAGAGGAGCTGGCTCCCACAAATAGGCAAAATAATCAAGTGTCCCCTGCTTCCAGCCCCCCGCTCCCACTGTTAGATCTCCACCACTCAGGCATAACATTTATGCAGAGGATCTAGGTCAGACCCTTATTGATCACTGAATTCCCATGAGTCCTAGTCAGTTGATTCTGTGGGCTGTGTTCTTATGGTGTGTCCCTGACCCCTCTGGTTTCTCAGATCCTCTTCCTCCCCCTCCCTTCTCCTCCTTCTCCTCCTCCTCTGCAGGACTCCGAGCTCTGTCTAATGTTTGGCAGTAGGCCTCTGCATCTGCTTGCATCAGTTGCTGGATAAAATCTTTCTGGTCCCTTTGATAATGATTCTGCTAGGCTCCACTGCCAGCACACTCTGCAGGCAGGACAAACTGTAAGCTGAAGGTTTTGTGGCTGGGTTGGTGTCCCTGTCCCTCCACTTGAGGCCTTGCCTGGTTACAGAAGATGGCTGGTTCAGGCTCTGTGTCCCCTATTAGAAGGAGTCTTTGCTAGGGTTATTCCCCTAGATTCTATGGAGTTTCCATTGCTCTAGGTTTCTACCTTGCCCCTAAAATGCTCCCTAACGCCAGCCATTTCTCCCAGTATCTCCTCCCACCCCTGGTCCCTCCTTTTACCAACCCCACCCATAAGACCCATTCCATTTCCCCTTCCCAGGAAGATCCTTGTGTCTCCCTTTAAGCTTTCTATGTTACTCAGCCTCTCTGGGTCTATGGATTGTATTATGATTGTCTTTTACTTTACAGCTAATATCCACTTATAAATGATTACATACCACATTTGCCTTTCTGTTTCCTCCCTCTGGGTGATTTTTTTTTTTTCTAGTTCCATGCATTTGCCTGCAAATTTCATGATGTCATTGTTTTTAACAGCTGAGTAAAGAAACCCATTTTTTTTCTATCCACTCTCTGGTTGAGGGCCATCTAGTTTGTTTCTAGTTTCTGGCTATTATGAATAAAGTTGCTATGAACGTAGTTGAGCTAATGTTTCTTTGATAGGACAGAGCATCCTTTGGGTTTATGCTCAGGAGTAGTGTAGCTGAGTCTCGTGGTAGATTCCTGATTTTCTGAGAGACTCAGGAACTTATTCTTAACTTGTCTTGACAGCAAGCAGAACCCTTAAGGTGCAAACTCTATTTTCTTCTGGTTTGGTCTCACAGGATCCGAGAACAGTTCTGAAGGAGTCTCCATATAACCTAGGTATTCAACTTCCTGTGGGCAAAGCTGCATTTTGTGCTTTGATACTTTATAGCCCGTGTTAGCTAGTTGCTATAATAAGAAAATTTGACCTTTGAGTCAAGCATCATGTGATGGAGAAAAGAGCAGATCCTCTGTAAAGGAATTCTTAAACAGAGAAACAGAACACCCAGGCTTTCTGCCGGGAAGCAGCTTTATTTGTGCCCAAACTGGCTCAGCAGATTCAAATCCAAAGGCTGATCCCCAAGTTCATCAGGGCTTTACCTTGTACACATTCTAGCCCCTTTGTCCCCTCATATGGTGGCATATATTTTCACTGTGTCGTCTATGGCTGTAGGTCCATGACATTAAGCTACAGGAGTGGGTTCCCGTTGCTATGACACTGAGGAGTCAGAGGTGTCATGAGGCTGAGCATGTACACACCGATGCTGATGCTCTTGTCTTTCCTGTGTTCTAGGAGATCTCTTACCACAATCCACATGTTGAGTTAAATCAGACTCCTAAATGAATTGTAAATATCATAAGGTTTAGGGTTTTGAGAAAACTATGCTGGAATTCCAGTGTGCCTCTGTGCCATCTCATCTCGTGTCTATTGCCTTCCCATCTGAGGGGTGTTAGACACAGCAGAGATACTGAAAGGGCACCCGAAGTTCTGTTACTGAAGTGTAAGTTGTATTTAGTGAAGTATTGGATCAAGGGGTGTAGGGATTGTACACGGCCGGGAAAGCTATCGTAGTTAGGGTTTGGTGGTCTGGCAAAGTCTCCATCTTCTTCCGTTTGACTTCCTAATAACAGTGGGGAGATAGAACCTGTAGAAACCACCTCCAGTAGATAGATATGGCCCCCAGCGGAGGGATGGGGCCACCCACCCATCTCTAAATTCTTAACCCAGAATTGTTCCTGTCTAAAGGAAATGCAGGGACAAAAATGGAGCAGAGACTGAAGGAAAGGCCATCCAGAGATCGTCCCACCTTGAGATCCATCCCATCCCCAGACACCAAACCCTGACACTATTGCTGATGCCAAGATGTGCTTGCAGACAGGAGCCTGGTATGGCTGTCCTCTGAGAGGTTCTGCCAGCACCTGACTAAGACAAATGCAGATACTCACTGCCAACCATTGGACTGAGCTTGGGACCCCAATGGAAGAGTTAGGGGAAGGGCTGAAGGGGATTGTAACCCCATAGGAAGAACAACAATATCAACTAATTCGACCTCTCAGAGCTCCTAGGGACTAAACCAACAACCAAAGAGTATACATAGAGAGGTCTATGGCTCCAGCTATATTTGTAGCAGAGGACTGTCTCATCTGACATCAATGGGAGGGAAGGCCCTTGGTCCTGTGGAGGCTTGATACCCCAGTGTAGGGGGATGCTAGAGGGGTGAAGTGAGAGTATGTGGGTGGGTGGGGGAGCACCCTCTTAGAAGCAAAGGGGAGGAAGATGGGGTGGGGGGTTTGTGGAGGGGAGACCAGGAAGAAGGACATCATTTGAAATGTAAACAAATAAAATAATTAATAAAAAATAAAATAAAATATATTCAACACCCAATCAATCAATAAAGGGAATACCATGAAACAGACCTCAGGAGAGATTTATTGGTGTCCGAGGTGGGGTATACAGAAGGCTGCCACTGAGCTAAGAGGAAAGAGTGAAGCGATGACGGGGCTGGCTTTACAAAGGGGTATAGTGCAGGTGTACAGGGAGAATTCGGGACTCATGTGATGGTGGAAATGTGTCACATTTGGTGGCTGGGGATGACTGGGGACGACTGGAGATGAAGTGACCACTGGCACTGGATCACTAAAGACAAGATAAGGATGGGGGAACACCTGGTTCTAGCCTGTGGGTGTTCCTTGGTTTACCAACAATTATAAATGCCTTTTCTTGGTATACCTGTATGATTTGCTTGATTCTTATAGGGCTTTTTGACTTAAAGGGTATTATCTTATATTTCACAAAGTCCAGAGCCTAGTTACGATGATCTCAGGTCATCTTTAGCCTTTTAAATAGCTATTCCTCAATTCTGTGGCAGGTCTAGTGTTCTGTGACTAACAGATAAAACCTTCTGGGGTGTGTGACAAAAACCACAGTTTCAACCAGTCAAAAGGCTAAGAGTCATCCTAACATCTGGGACCCATAGCTGAGATTTCTGTTACTGCCACTCTCTACCTGATGTTCCCACCAATGTATTTAAAAAATATCTCAATTTATGGCTGGCTTTGTTCTAGAAAAACTTCTTGAAATGCTTCCATGTTGGAACATGGGATTTGGGGTAGCCTAATCCTGTGTTCCCAGGCCCATGGTCATTCATATTTGGCTTCAGAATAAATGATCTCTTCTCCCTTTTGAGGTGAGGGCTGTGTTTTTGTGTCAATATCACTAAACTATTTCCTATACTTGCCTGCCTAGGAACCATTTTCCCCCCACAGGAGTTTGGTTTCCCACCTGTGTTTGTACCTCACCCACTGTGGCATTCTGTTTAACTCACATGTGTCTGGTCCTTACGTATTTCAGCAACTTGTAAAGCGACAGTCTTTTTTGTTGGAGTCAGAGTCTGGTTTAGCAGTCACATTACATCCCTCAAGGACAGCTAAAAGGACCAAGTACCTGAAGACCTCAGTGAATTTGACCTGGCTTTGGAACACACTTATCCAAGATCAGCTTTTATACGTCTCAGCTATGATAAGGAAAAGGGGTGTCCATCCAAGTGTTTCCCTGTCTGGTCAATATCCATCTCCCATAAGAACAAGAGGGAAGGAGATATTCAGGAGGAAGACTGGAGTTCTGAATGGGATCTGGGCCCCCAGAGTAAGGAGGATAATCCCTGCCTACTCTATGGATAGTTGTATCTGCAAAGGTCTTTAGCAACTTGGGAAGCCATTGGTGCTGAGGGGATGAAGCACTATGGCGTAAGTCTGGGTTATCTTTAACACGAATAAGGCCTGTGCACAAAGCAGCATAGATCATTTACCTTTCTCTTTTCTAAAACTTATGTCTTGTAAAATGGTATTGTTGGTGCAGAAACCCAGCTCACACCTCAAAAGGAGTAAGACATAATTCATTCTGAAGCCAAATCTCAGTGAACACGGCCTAGGAACTCAAATTTTGCTTACCCCCAATTCCATGGTCCAGTAAGATAGCAATTTCACTAAGTTTTTATAATAATTGAACAAAAACTGTCATAAATCAAGACACTTTTTAAATGCATTAGTGGAAACATTAAGAAGGCAGCTAAGGCAAATCAGAGCAGTAGGCTTCTGCTGTAGGCCTTGGGAGCTATGTGAGGCCTCTTAGCCTTTTGGTTGGTAGAAACTATGGTTTTCTTAACAACACATTCCAAAAAGTTTTTAATCTGTTAGTCACAGAGTGTTAGGTCCATCACAGAGGTAGGCATTTAGAGGTCTGGAGCTGGACCCAGATAAATGTAATCAGGCTCTGGACCAACAACATTCCAACCTCTCCACAGTCACATTTTAATAGTCAACATGCCTTTGAAGACACAGCTTCTTTCCAGGAATTCTTGCCCAAAGTGGGGTGAGGACCTCTCTCTGAATGTGATTTCAGACCAGAAGAGTATATTGCATTTTTTTTTTAAAAAAAGGTCTATCTATCAAAGTGATCCCAATTAGTAAGGAAACAGCACAGGGGAGCCTTTATTGAAGATAAATAGCTATCTGTCTGTGAGTTTAAAAGAAATAAAGAGTAAAAACCTTTGTTGATATAGGAAAACTGTAAATTCCAGAGATTGACATATAGAAGTGAAAGGTCAGAGCAGGGTCACGGGTATCTCTGCTCAGTTCCTTTCTCTCTTCTGCTTCCCTTCTTGGAGCCAGTCCACGGGGGAGGCATGGAGCACCTCCAGGTCCCTGTAGCTCCTTGTATATGATCTTTTTTTCTTGTAATTAAGCCATGTGGTAGAGCCATTCATAGATGTTCATGACAAAAGTTCCAGTTCTCAGCAAAGAACTGCTGTTTTGGGATAAAATCATCTGTACAACTGTTTCAGGTGTTCCCTATTTGCCTTTTGCCTTTTTTTAATAATAAAAGCACTGTTGTTTTGGTCTGGGGGAGAGAAATAGAACAGGAAATATTACCTGGATTGAAAAAAAAAAAACTTAGTTAATGAAATCATCAAGCAGGGTATCTTTACCTTGCCTCTGGAGGCTAGGACAGAGGCTAAGATTGTAGAGGTGAAGAAAACCCACAAATAAAATTGGGAACATTTCCTGCTTATTCTGTAGTGATGATATCAGTCTACGTACATATATAGAAAGAAATAATACGCGAAAAGAATTTTGGAAACCAAGAATCAGAGAACCTAGGTTAATGATTACAAGTCTTACTGCATCTTGCTGGGTAATATTAAAATAGTAAGGATTGTGACTTTGTAAGACTAGGATTTGATATAAAAGTAAAGAGAAATGGCTCTCATTAGTTTCTCGCCTCATGGAAGAGCTGGGTAGCTCGGGCTATAGAACAGCTGAAGAAAAACTACCCTTGGTAAAACAAATGTGTGGGGAAGCTCTGGAGGTCCTAAAACACTCTCCTCACACACAGAGGTGGAAAGAGCATATTAGAGAGACATATGCAAGAATTTTAAAAAGCAATAAAAAGGAATTATAGCTTATAATTCAGCTTGTTAAGTTTTTGCCTTGCTTATTAAATTTCACATGTAAAAGATTTTTCTCAGACTTCAAACTGTCTGGTACCTGTAACCTCAAGGCTTTGGTAGGGAGGAGATTTAAGTCTCTCTTCCTCTGCTTAGCTAAAATTTGTCTAGCTGGCATAGGATATGTGGCCACTGAACTTCAGGCTATAATCATTTTTTTTTTTAATTTTTTTGTTTCATTCTCCATGATTAGTTATGCATTAGAAATTCTTTGCAATGCAAATATGAAATGATGTAATTACTGCTGTAAGAAATATGAGTAAATCCTGCGGCTCTGAGAAAGCAGCTTCCATCTCTGTGATGTGCCTCCCAAGTGTAGACACAAAGTATCCTCAGAGCCTCAGAAAAGATGCAAACTGCAACCCTGTGCAATTCCTCTGTTTCCCCTGCTACACCCACCCTTCTCGGGCCCTGTCCTCTGCAGGAACTGGTTCCCAGTGTCCGTGAGCCTCTGACAACGCATTGTGAAAGGCGAGTAAACCTGGAAACTCCCATGTTTGCTCTCGAGACTCAATCACCCTCTAGAGAATTTTCTTCTCTTTTTTCGTTTCTGGCTTCATGAGCAGCTACAAGGAACAAATGACCTGTTAGACTAGAGTCATTCATAAGCCCCACAGCCTCTCCTGTCCTTCAAGAGTGGCCAGGAGGAAAGATAGCCTATTGGAATAGCCACTCCACTGTTGCGACTTTGACATCTTGTGACTGGGTGGGTTCTCCCCCCATTTTGATTGGCTAGTATTGGTCTGCCTGTGATGTCAGTCAAACTCTAATGATTGTATGAGGCAGGAAGGGCCTCACCTTCCTTCCAGTTGAACTTTCAGTATTTGCCTTCTCTCTCCCCTTTAAGCCATTTTCTCCACTTCATAATTTACCAGTCCATGTCATGTTCCTCCATCTAGACAGGAGGCAAGCACCCGTAGTCAGGGTTAATTCCCCAATACAAGGACAGCTGCCAGAGAGCTTCCTGGATGAGGAGGTGCTCATTGTAACTGATCATGTGCAATGTAACATTATATGCCTGGAGTCTACAAATTCAAGACACAGAAAACAAAACTACAGCAAACAAAAACAAATACAATCCCTACACTTGAGGCTCAGAGAATGTAGAAGAGGGGTGAATGATTTTAAGAGCCAGAGGATCAAGGCTGCTGCAAGATAAACTCTTCTAGGGGAGAGAGAGAGAGAGAGAGAGAGAGAGAGAGAGAGAGAGAGAGAGGAGACACCATTGCTGAATTAGGTTAGAGCTAGGAGAGAGGAGTGGAAAGTAAATCTGATCAAAATACAATGTAAGAAATTATTTAAGAATTAATATTTTTAAAAGCTGTAAGCAGAAAATAAGCATCACACATGATCCATACTCCCAACCCCTAAGAAGCTCTAGTTTCCAGAGTTAGTATTTGGACAAACAGCTGAATGTTCTTACTAAGAATGTGCATTTGCAGAAAAACAAAGTTGCAAACACCTTCTCGTGCTCACATGCATGGACACCAGAACCTGGACACCAGATCCCTGTTCACCACATTTAGCTTTATCACACACTTTCTAATGAGAAAGATGCTTATTAAAAATTGAAATTCAATAGAAAGGCATCAAAAAACAAACAAACTAAAAAAAAATGGTGAAGGGAAAGACAGTATCAAGAACGCTCATATTCCTTAGCCTGTCCATGTCACAGCAACTGGAGAGTTGGGGGCAAGAGTTGTTGTGGGTCTCACTGGAGCAGACTGCTCAGACATTGCTTGAAGCCAATAGAAAGTCTTTCTTAGCTAGTGGTGACTATCCCAGTGCAGCCACAAGCCTTTCTCAGTGTGGACTTTTAAGCACAAAAATCATGATCTGGGTTGACATGCTTCACTTAGCAAGAACAGTTAGCCAGAAGAGGAACTAAAGCAGCCAAAAAGCAAGGTTAGTACAGGGACTTTCCCAGATGTAGAACCTTTGATGGATTAGGTCTTTGTTTTCATTTTGGCAGGTGGTGCTATCTATGTGCTGAGTTTGTGTCCTGAGTAGGTCCTTCCATCATGGAGTCAGTTGTGCTAAGATCCACTCTGACCAGAAAGCTGAGAATGGAGATTGTTAATGAGCTAGTGACCTTTCTGCTATCTGTACGGTCAGACCTCACCCTAATTCTCCAGAATGAAAGTGCCAGACTCTTTGCTCCCTAGCGTGTTATCTTTAGCACCCAGTTAATAGAACCCAACCTCAGGGGAAAGGTCACATGTATGTTATGGCCTGATGTTCTCACTATATCTCACTCAGAGGCCACCTTAGATTCTAGGCCTTTTAGCTATAGAACTCATTGTCATGGTCACATGGACTTTGTAAAGGAGTTTCTAAGTCATCACATCTTAAGCTTTATTATGCACCTGGACTTGGAATGATTATTGCATAGAAACTGGCTTAGTTTGGGTTTTACTGCTGTGAAAAGACACCATGACCAAGGCAGCCTTTATAAGAACAACATTTAACTGGCTTTCAGGTTCAGAGAATCAGTCCTTTATCATCAAGGTGGGAACATGGCAGTGTCCAGGCAGGCATGGTGCAGGAGGAGTTCAGAGTTCTACATCTTCATCTGAAGGCCACTAGGAGAAGATTGACTCTTCTGCACAGGGCCAAGCTTCAAAGCTTACCCCTACAGTGACACACTTCCTCCAACAAGGCCACACCTCCAAATAGTGACACTCTCTGGGCCAAGTATATTCAAACCACAACAAAACCTTTTGCCGAATTCTATCATGTTTAAATATGCCTACACCAAGGTCCCTGGCATTGGGAGTCTCTAGGAGTCTTGACCCGGGTTGACAAAGGCAATCTGAGCTAACTTTTTATACTCACCTCTTCAGTGCTTGCTTTGCTATCTGACAACCACCTCGTTTTGGGCACAAGATGACCACTGGCAAAGAGCTTACAGTGATTTTATGAGAGAAATTAACAACAAATACCCCAAAGCAAGCAACATCAGTTTATAAAAAGAACTACTTCAATTCTTCCTCTTATAATAAAAAGAACCCCAATTTCTGGGGCCCCCACCTTTCACACTGATGCAAATAAATTAGGAAAGGCAGGGTATAAATCAAATGATGTAAGTAAGGTGGTTGAAAGTTCCTATAATTGAGTTCAGAAATCAGAATTAAATGAAATACTTATGGCGTTATTAGATTTTCAAGCATCTCTTAATATAGTAACTGACTCTCCGTAGGTGAAAAGAGTTGTTTTGCATATAGAAGCTGCTGAACTAATTCATGATGATTCCAAATTGATTTAGCTGTTAATTCAACTGCAACAAGTGATCAGAATCAAAAATTATCCATTATATATAACACATCTCAGATCCCATATGGGTCTACCCAGCCCTTTAGCACAAGGTAATGAGGAAATTGATCAGCTGTTGATAGGAAATGTGCTGGAAGCCTCAAGAGTTTCATAAAAAAACACCATATTAATAACAAAGGTTTAAAGAAAGAATTCTCTATCACTTGGCAACAAGCCAAAGAAATGATACAGAAGTACCCTACTTCTCCCTTGTATAACCCAACCCCATTGCCTACAGGAAGTAACCCTGAAGGTACTCACTCAAAGAAAGGAAATTTAGCAAATAAATGTGTTTCATTTTACAGAATTTGGTAAACTGAAACATGTGCACCATAGTATAGACACATATTCAGGATTTCAATGGGCAACTGCTTTGAGCTCTGAAAGTGCTGATTCTGTTATTACTTATTTATTAGAAGTTATGGCAATTATAGGTTTACCTAGACAAATTAAGACTGACAATGCTCCAGCATATGTATCTAGTAAAACAAAATTTGTTTACATATTATATAATATGAAGCATTTTACAGGTATACCACACAATCCTACAGGACAAGCATTCATTGAGAGATCCAATCATACCTTAAAAGAGATGCTTAATAAACAGAGAGGGGTATCAAAGACTCCCAGAGACAGATCACATAATGCTTTATTGACTATTTAAATTTCTTAAAAGCTAATGAACAAAAACTAAAGGCCACTGAGAGACATTGGATTATAGAAAAAGAACTGATAAATTATATCAGCCTGTTTATTTCAAAGATATATTATCTTCAAAATGAAGAGCAGGAAATGTGTTACATTGGAGAATGGGTTTTGTATATGTGCATATAGGAAAAGAAAAATTATGGATTCCATCCAAACTTATAAAAATCAGATTTGATACAGGAAGATCCCCTGAAGATCTTGACTGCAGACAGGAAGAAAGAAATCAAGAAGACCAAATAGGACAGGTAACATGATTTGCTGACTGATCCCTCTACATGGGAACAGCCGTGAAACTAGCTGAGACATAAAATGTTTCTAGCCAGAACTTAAGCTATACATAACCAGTGGATCGTATTGGCTACAGAGTTCTCAAGATTCATTGGGTCACCTTTTCATATGGCATGAATGGAAATTTATACTGCAGTTTGATTATATGATCAAACTAACTTCTAAGGAAAGACAGTTGTCTTTCACCTGCTCAACCAAAGAGCAGGAAGTCATCCTTAACCAATCTGTGCACCCTGCATGTTTCATAAAAAGGTCTTTATAGAACTACGTATTGCTTGTAAGGTTTGTATATTGCAGAACGGAAGACCAGGAGAGCAGCCCTGACAGGATTCACCCTCGAGGATGCTGAGATGCTGAGACTTGCTGTTCCAGCTCCCTGATTCATCCTGCCTCAAACTGATGTTGTTCCAGAGACCAGCTTCTAGAACAGGTTCAGGAAGGGCTGCTAATCCCAGATGACCTCGTTTCATCCAGTCTTTCAGATTGTTCTAATCAGGACTTCAGTTAAGCCCTGAAATTTTTTCCACTCAAGACTTCAGTTAATCAACATAGAGAAACTGAACAAGTGATGTCTGCTAGCTTTCTTTTGACTTGACCATTTTTTCCAGTTTTCTCTTGGGCCCCCAAACTGGAATTCTTTTCCCCAATTCAGCAAGAAGCAATTATAAGAAGACTGTTATCCCAATCACTTAAGTAGGGGTGGATAGTTTTGGTCATTTTATGAATTATAGATATACTGTCCCCACCCCCACAAAGACACACTTCCTCCAACAAGGCCACACCTCCTAATAGTGCCACTCTGTGGGCCAGGCATATACAAACGACCATACTTGGCTTTTCAGTAGATTCAGATAATCTTTACCTTCATTCTTTTTTTGTTGTTGTTATGTATAGTAATGTCTTAAGTACTTACAACAACGTAAATAAGTGCTGCACAAATAAATATAAAAATTGTAAAATGCACCGTTACTAATGAAGGCCTACCAAAGGCACTCAGAGACAGTCACGAGGAACCCACTTTAGACTAGAAGGGCCTTGAAAGTACTCTCTAAAGAAGTAGCCATTGACCTAATATGTGAGAGAATGAGTAAGAATTGATAGAAAGAAAAATGTCTACAAAACTGGAGAAAAAAGGACCTACAAGAAGAAATTGCTGGAAGTACTGCAGGTCATGAAAACTCAGGGTTACAGGATAAGAACTCTGAATAAAGGTCAAGGGTTAGATAGGAACTTGGCCGTGCATGGTAGGCCATTCTAGATTCAATAGAAAGTTATTAGGAATTTTAAGCAGCAGTGAATATAATAAACATGGAGAAAAAAAAAACCCTCTTGCTCTGTGTGTGGGATAGAAAGGCAGAGAAAGTTAAGACAAGGGAAAGACAGAAGGACTTTTCACTTCAGAATTGGTTTCTAAATCCTAGTTGATGAGAGTCAAGAATCTCAATACAACTGACAGTCAGTTAAGATTGTTCACACAGAAATACTGTGTATTTCTAAGGTATTTCAAACAGCGTTAAGAAACAACAAACGTGCTTGTGTAGGGCCAGAACATAAGTGACCTTTGAACTTAAGCTTACCAGCACTCCCTCTTATGACTATACCTGAAAGCACCATGAGGTTACATTTATAAAAGGAAGTTCCTTAAGATACAAAAACAAACAAACAAACAACAACAAAAACCAAGTCTCCCTCTTATATGTTTTTACTTAAATTTTAAACTTTGCTTAATATTTGAATCAGGTAAAAATAAATTCTTTGAACATTACAACTTCAATAAAATCATACATGCAGCTACCTACTAGCTACTATTAAGATACTTTCTACTCTCTGCCCCAACCAAACCTAAAGCATGACAAGCTCTGCTTTATTGATATTTAAGAAGCCCCAGGCCTGATTCATACCAACTCATCCTGAAATCGTATTCTGTGTTAAAGTCAAGATGCCATCTTTACCTTGCAATGGGACAAAATAGTACACAAATTCTCCCATCTTGTATTCTTGCTGAGGCCATTTCCAGGAATCTGATCTCCTTGATGGAGAATTCACCCAACTCTACTCAAGGAACCAAAGGTCAGGATGTCCTAGTTAACTCTCTTAGCCTTTATTAAAACTGCCTGTTTGTGTGGAACCTCTACCCGCTAACTGTTTATCTTAGCTTCAGTTAAAACTTCTTCATTGCCCCTGATTGGACATGATGGGAAATCGGATGGCTTTGTGGTTTTGCCTTTCTAAGCCTCTTCAAAACATGACTCATCACCATTTCCTGGGAACCCTGTAATGGACCTGGCCAGAGTCCATCATTCTGGCCAATATTTAATTAAAGCTTGCTTTAAAATTAAAAAAACAAAAGCTTCTTCCTTTAAACTGCTTACCCCACACCTTCTGCAGCTATAGAGCAAGACACCAAGATAGGGATTCTACATTTAAAAACCCTGTGTTCTAGACACTCAGGGCTACACACAAGTCCCTGAATATTTAGGTGTGATTTCATCGAGCTGGAATAAAGACTTTAAATTGACTATGTACTGTGTCTGAGCTGCCATCTCTGGTGAGCTCCCCATAACAACCTGATGAAAGTCTCATGAAGTAGGGGCCAACAGCTCAGTCAGTATCTGGTAGCATCTGGTTATGTCTCCTCTACCATTGCCAATAAGCAAGTAGCAGGGGGCTATACTGAGTATTATCAATCAGGGTTGATGGTAGCTTAGACTGGAGAAGTGGCAGAAAAGATACAAGTAGGAGCAAATCGAACGTATTTTGGAAATGAAATCAATGTTTACAAATTCATTAAATTCAGAAAAACATAGAGACAAAGAAATCAAGAGCCAATTCCAGGATTAGTAGATGGTGCTATTCACTAATGTGGGAAGAAGTAAGAAGAGAGAGTTGGTAGCTTTGGGCTGGGCATAGCAGACAAAAGAGGTAAAAGGGTGGGCATGCTAAATTGGGATGATTTGATAGTTAAACTGCTTTGGCTTCCATCGTGTGCACTGTACCCACCCAGGAGCCCTCTGGTTCTCGAATAAAAGACACATGCCAGCTAATTTTGATATGCCTTGACAAGCTCAATGCTAGGCATTTCTAATCCTCCCAGAGGCTAGCATGCATTTCCCTCCAGTATTCCTGGCTTAATATCTTTCTAAATCTATGTTTATCTTTGTTGCCCTTTTACCTTTGGGCAGCCCTACCACCCCCAATAGGGCCAATTTTCCTTTCCACCTACATTGCTGGGTGACTTTTCTTCTACACTCTTAAATCTTGTCCCTCTCCTTCCCTCTCTCTCTTGGTCTCTTGCCCAATCTAAAAGTCCCACCCATCTTCTTGCCAGCCATTGTATGGCAATTCTTTATTATCAGTCAAAGGCAGTTGGGGGCAGGGACCCTCAGGTCTGGAAGAGCAGCTTTGGGGAGTCAGAAGAAGACAAAGTATTAGAACCAATTCCCAAAAATTTGATAGTCCTCATATGTCAAGCAGGCAGTTCTGCTGATTATCTGACAACTCGGCCCTGGAATAGTCTAATATGGTATTGTATCCCTGTTGTCTTCATGAGTCCTAGGATTCAATATTTAGAAGACAAAAACCAGGCCATGAAAATTCAAGTCAGTTTGGTGTGTGACTGAGAGAGCTAGCCACCCACCAAATGTCTGCTGTCCTCATCCCAAGAACATGTTTAGAACAAGTGGCAACAGCTTCAGATACAGGAGAACATGAAGATAGGTAATAGGTGCATCTTCCAAGAGAAGGTGGTTAACTCTCTTCCTCTTCAGGGTTTATAACAGCCCCCCCCCCCCCCCCCCTTACCCCACCTTGATGATGGAAGTAACATTCAGGCTGTAAAACTCAGCACACAGACAGCACCACCTGCCAAAATGAAAACAAAGGCCTAAGCCATCAAAGTCCATAGTTCTGGGAAAGTTTCTACATGTACTAACCCTGCTTTTAACTTCCATAGTTCCACTTTTAGCCAATTGTTCTTGCTCACTGAACTCTGTCAACCCAGAATATGTTTTTTGTTTGTTCGCTTGCTCGTGTATGTGTGTGTGTGTGTGTGTGTGTGTGTGTGTGTGCTTAAAAGCTCAGCCTGAGAAAGGCTTGGGGCTACACTGAGATCCCAAATATCCAATGTAGTCACCAGCTGGCTAATACTTTCTGGGGGCTAGAGAGATGGCTCAGCAGTTAAGAGCACTGACTTCTCTTCCAGAGGTCCTGAGTTCAATTCCCAGCAACCACATTGTGGTTCACAACTATCTGTAATGGGATGCCATCTTCTGGTGTGTCTGAAGACAGCTACAGTGTACTCATATAAATAAATAAATAAATACTTTCTATTGGCTTAAACCCAATGTCTGAGCAGTCTTCTCTGGTAGCTACTCCACAATTTTGAGGCAGACAAACACAAGGACATTGAAAGCCACATGTTGAAAATGATGGAAACACAAAAATAGGGCCGTAAGTCTTCAAACTTCAAGGACACATGACCAGTAAGAACCATTGTAGAATTCACACACAGGTGCACACACACATATGCACACACACGCGCGCGCACACACACACACACACACGCACACACACATGAAACTTCTTTTGTGTTATACCATTGAAATGCAAAGGATTATTTAGTATGATGCCTGTAATTTTAACCTAATTAATGTACTTAATATCTACATAATATCTATTTCCATTAGACTTTGATTGTTGCTTTAAGCACCTTTGGTATGAGGAATTGTAGTAGAAATTAATTTATGCATTTTGTGGAAAATCTGGTAGAGAAAGACAGAACATTTGGTTCCTTAGAGACTGATGGGAACTGATGACTAACTTTATGAGTGCCAATGGGGGGAGACCTACAAAAAGATGAGATCCAAGAACAACAAGAGAGATAGGTCAAACTCCCCTGATGAACATAAACCCAAACATTCTCAATAAAATCCTTGCAAACTAAGTTCAAGAATAAAAGATCATACACAGTGATCAAGTTGGCTTCATTCCAGAGATGCAGGAGTGGTTCAATATACATAAATCAATGCATGTTATATACCAGATGAATAGATCTAGTGATGAATAAAAACCACATGATTATCTCATTAGATAGGTAAAACACCTTTTGTAAAATCCAACATCCCTTCATAATAAAACACCTGTAGAATCTAGAAAATCATGGGGCATATCTCATAATAAAAGTGGTATAGAACAAGCCCAGAATAAGCATCATGAAAAATGGAGGGGAAAAAACCCACAAAGCATGTCTACATGTCAGGAACAAGACATGGATGTCTACACTCGCCATTCCTCTTCAATATATTGCTTGAAGTCTTAGCTGGAATAATGTGACAAGAGAAAGAGATTGAGGGTATATAAATAGGAAAAGAGAAATCAAAGTAATCTTATTTGCAGATGTATGGTTATATATATAAATGGCTGTGAAGATTCTATCAGAATAATCTTTCAGGTGATAAACACATTCAGTTCAGCAACACAGCAGGTACAATGTTGTCTCAGTCAGGGGTTCTATTCTTGCACAAACATCATGACCAAGAAGCAAGTTGGGGAGGAAAGGGTTTATTCAGCTTACTCTTCCATGTTGCTGTTCATCACCAATGGAAGCCAGGACTGGAACTCAAGCAGGTCAGGAAGCAGGAGCTGATGCAGAGGCCATGGAGGGATGTAACTTACTGGCTTGCTTCTCCTGGCTTGCTCAGCTTGCTCTCTTATAGAACTCTGGACTACCAGCGCAGGGATGATACCACCCACAAGCCCCCCACTCCCGATCACTAATTGAGAAAATGCCTTACACCTAGATCTCATGGAGGCATTTTCTCAACTGAAACTCCTTTCTCTGTGATAGCTCCAGCTTGTGTCAAGTTGACACACAAAACCAGCCTATACAATTGACCCCTTGTCAACTTGACACACAAACACAACACCATTAAGACTTAACCCTTACTTTCTTATTCATCCCCAAGATCTAAATAATTTTAAAAGTCCCACAATCTTGCATATTAAAAGTTCAATACATTTAAAATATCCAATATCTTTTAAAATTCAAGGTCTTTTAAAAATTCAAAGTCTCTTAACTGTGGGCTCTACTAAAATACCTTCTTTCTTTAAGAGGGAAAAATATCAGGTCACAGTCACAATCAAATCAAAATCAAACTCCAACCGTCCAATGTCTGGAATCCACTCATGATCTTCTGGATTCCTCCAAGAACTTGAGTAGCTTCTCCAGCTCTGCCCTTTGTAGCACACACCTTGTCTTCTTGGCTCCAGATACCTGTACTTCACTACTGCTACTGTTCTTGGTGGTCATCTCATGGTACTGGCATCTCCAAAACACTGTTATCTTCTGCTGTAACTAGGCTTCACCAGTAGCTTCTCATAGGCTCTCTTCATGGTGCCAAGCCTCAACTCCTTTGCATGACCTCTTCAGTCCTGGGCCATCAATTGCAACTGAGGCTGCACCTTCACCAATGGCCTTCTGTGGCCTCTTACAGTGCCCAGGCCTCAGCTGCTCTTCATGACTCCTTCATGCCTTCAAACCCAGTACCTGGGTGACTCTTACACATTACCAAGTTCAGCCATAGCACAAGGTACAACCTTGGCTATCTCTGGAATACAGCCTCTTTGTGCTCTTGGAAAATACTTCCCAGAAGATGTCACCTCAATGATGTTGGTCTCTTCTTAATCACCACTAGTTTCTTAGCTCCAGCTAACCAGCATCAATAGTCCCAGCAGTATAATGGTTTTGCTTTAGTAGTTCTGGTATCTTGTTAATCACAGCTGATTTCTTCAGCCCCAGCTAACCAAAACCACAGAATCTTAAATCAAACTAGCAATGGCCCTGATAAGTGTCTTTAATCTTCCCTCTGAAATTTCACAAGCCAGGCCTCCATCTTCTGCACTGTTCTCAACATTATTTTCTAAGCTCCTACACAACATCCCAAAGAGCTCTTAACACTGAATGATCTTCTAGACCAAGGTTCCAAAGTCCTTCTACAGTCCTCCCCAAAACATGGTCAGATTGTCACAGGAATACCCCACTCCCAGTACCAATTTGTCTTGCTCAGGAGATGACATTTCACAACTCTTCTGGATTTTACATTCTTTCTGCCCTATTATTGCCCTATTATTGTTCTCTGAGCCTTAGAGTAGATAATACAAATATGTCATGTTTAGGGCTGGGTACTCATCTATCTGTTATTCTCTGGGTAGCCTTAGATCTCTGCATTCACTGAAAAATGAGGCTTCTCTGATTATGTCTGGAAGGTAATATTTAATTATGAGCATAAACATAAATACTTACAAGGTGGCCTGGTGTTGTGCTAATTTAGCTAAACAACAGTATTCTGCTTCTCCCCTATAGCCTGCAATCTTCCCTAATGTGGCTTGCATTTATTTATTTATTTATTTATTTATATAATGTCCATTGGAATTTTGGCTGTATTTATGTCTATGTGAGAATGTCAGATCCCCTGGAACTGGAGCTATAGACAGTTGTGAGCTGTCATGTGGGGGTTAGGAATTGAAACTGGGTCCTCTAGAAGAGGAAACAGTTCTCTTAGCCACTGAGCCATTTCTTCAGCCCAGTTTGGTGTTTTTGTTTTGTTTTGTTTTTCTGTTTGGTTTTCACAAGATTTACTGTGCAGGCATATACTCCCTCCTGTGAAGCTGGTCACAGATCCAATCAGAAAGTGATTGGTTAAACTCATAAAGTAATATGACTATTACCCAAGTAAGCATGTCTTGCTTGGCAGGTTGGTTTCATAGATTGAGGGATTCTGCATAGATCTTCCTAGGCCATTTCAACCTCAGTTCCAGCTTGATGTCTCTATATTGCACACCCAAAGTATGTGGTATTCTCAGCAATAGAGTCTTATCATCTAGTTCTGACAAGGAGCCAACTAAAATGGCCAGAATTTGTATTGTTTTGTCTACCCCTGGAGCATCCACTATTAACAACTAATAAGCTATCCCACTTCTGGTACTAGAGGGGTTTTTGTTTGTTTGTTTGTTTTGAGATTTATTTATTTTTATATGAGTACACTGTAGCTGTTTTCAGACAGACACACCAGAAGATGGCATCAGATTCCATTATAGATGGTTGTGAGCCACCACGTAGTTGCTGGGACTTGAACTTGGGACCTCCAGAAGAGCAGTCACCGCTGAGCCATCTCTCCTGTGTCTCCTGGAAGTAGCCTTTCCATTCATGCCAGGTATCTCCCGTCAAACTTTTAAAATATAAATTATAGTTTTAATTTTGGTTACAAGATATCAGGTTTCCACACGCTCCTCCCTGTTCCCTTTGGCTTGAACAGCCCTCCCCATCTTCCCTCTTCTTATCCTCTGCCTCCTTAAGGCTGTCAACTCATCATATTCCCATTCACCACTTACATATTACCTATGTTTCACCATATCCTATCCCTCACAATGACTTATTTCCAGTGTCCTGGCTTCTATCGTTCCTCCAAGTTGAATACAAAGTCAGAGAGTCAAAGCTAGCATCCATACTTGATGGAGAACACAGTACATTGATTTTTGAGTGCCTGCATCATCTCACTAAATACAATGTTTTTATAATCCAATCCACTTGCCCATGGGAACAAAATTCCTGGAAAGAAGCTGTGTCAGCTGAGACTGAAAGAATGACTAGAGCCACAGAACCATAGAGAGATTGAAGGTTACCATATTTTCATCTAGGTTTTGTCCTTGGAATAGCCATTCATTGCCTACCTCTGTGTCAGAACTAACATTTTATGACTGATAGATAAGAAATTTTGGAATAGTTTGATTTAGCAGATCACTAACTTCTCCCAACCAAAAGCTAAGAACCTCATCAGATGACACCTGAAACCCATTTGAAGGGGAGCTTCCTCCATCTTGCGGGAGCCCCCTCTCTGACATGCCTATCAACAGATTTTAAACTTGCTTTGATTATGACTTTCTTTGTTCTGTAAAATCATAAAACTCCATGAACCTGCTTCCACACTGGAACATGGAATTTGGGGTAACCTAAATATGTGTTCCTGGGCCACGGTCACTCAAAATAGCTCCAGAATAAACTGTCTCTTATTGCCTTAAAGATGAGAGCTGTACTTTTTGCACTGTCATCTGTACATTTCAGTTTTCTTTACTATCGAATACAATTCTATTCTGTGTACATACCATATTTTCATTGCCCGTTCATCTGCTGATGGACTCTGCTTCGATTTCACTTCCTATCTACACTGAAGAGAATGGCAATGAATGTAGATGAGTAACATCCACATAGTATCTCATCCATGTAGTAGAATATAAGAGTCCTCTGGGCGTATGCTCAGCAATGGAGTAGCTGGCTCATATGGTAATCTATGTCTAAATTTTTTAGGAGATGCCATACTGATTTTCATAGTGGCCGGACCAGTTTTCACACCCACCAACAATGATCGGGACTCCTTCTCATAACACCTTTGACAGGATTCATTGTCATCTAATTTCTCCATAGTAACTATCCTGATATAGGTGGGGCAGAATCTCAAAGAACTTTTAATTTGCCTTTACCTGATGACTAATGATACTGGAAAATTGTTTCTTCTTTGTTTGCTTTGCTGGATAGAAGTTTCCTTAGTTTTACTTGTCAGTTGTTGACTTTAGTTTCTTAGCAATCAGAGTCCTATTTATAAAGCCATTGCTGCCCTCTGGATGTTGTAAACAATCCCTGCCTTCTCATCTAGTGCTTTCAACTTTCAGGTTTTACAACGAAGCCTTGGATACATCTGGAGCTGAGTTTTTGTGCTTGATGGGAGACAGGGTCTAGTTTTATGCATTGTATAGATGTTGAGAATTGTAATGTTCTTTTTGTTAATTGTTTCTCTGATCAGAATGAAAGGGCTTTCTTTATTAGTTTTGGGTTGCAATCAGTTTTGTCTGATACTAGAATAGTAATGCTTGTTTGGTTGGTTTTTTTTGTTTGTTTGTTTGCTTGTTCTTATAATAAGGCTTTATGTGACAAATCTAAAGCCAGTGTCATGTTAAATGGAGAAAAATCCCTCACTATTGTCACTAAGGTCAAGAACAAGACAAGGCTGTCTACTCTCTCTGCTCCTATTCAATATAATGCTTAAAGTGTTAGCTAGAACCATTAGATAAGAGAAGGGGATAGGAGACAGATGGGAAAGAAAGAAATCAAATAATCCTTATTTGCAGACAACATGATGCACAGAAAATAACCCCAAAACTCCACCAGGAAAGTTATAGAACCAATAGTGACTTCCAGCAAAGTGTCAGTGTACAGCACTAACACAGAGAAGCAAGAGCATTCCTCTATACCAAATACAGAAGCAAACAGCCTTTCCACAGAGTAATTTCAGACATGCTGGGGAAGAAATCAGGGAAGCAATTCTATTCACTCACAATAGCCTTACAAAAATACCTTGAGATAAATCTACCACAGAAGTAAAACTTGCCAATGAAAGTGTTAAGACACTCCAGAGAGAAATTGAAAAAAGACAGTAGAAATTGGAAAGACCTCCCAAGTTCATGGACTGGTAGGAGTAAAAGCATGAACATGGCCGTCATATCAAAGGCAATTTGTGGATTTAGTGCAGCATCAGTCAAAATCCCAGTGCCATTCTTCACAGAAATAGAATCTTAAAATTTATATGGAAACACAAAAGACTCCAAATAGCCAGAGTAACGTTGAACAAAAGAGATGCCACATGTCTGATTCAAGTTGTACAGCAAAGTTATAAAAACAGGATGGCGCTGGCTAAAACCAAGCAGGTACATTCATGCATAGACCATACACGCTAGATATGAGTCCACAGTCAAAACACCACAAATACTCACTGGAGGAAAGGAAACATCACAAGCAAATAATTCACCACTGGATATCGTCCTGTAGAGCAAAGAGACTACATCTGAGCAAGAACTAACTCCAAATGGATCAAGAACCCTAGACATGAAACTCTGAAGCTACTTGAGGGAAAAAAAGTATGGAGTGCCCTCCGATTTGTAGGTATAGGTAAGGAATTTCTAAACAAGATACTAATTACTCAGGAAATAAAGAGAACAACTAATAGATGGGGCCTCAAGAAATTAAAACAACAAACAACATCATCAACAACAACAACAAAGTGTTGGACCCAAAAGTCACAACTGCCGGACGTTCCCCCTCGCAAAGACATGGAAACAGAGATCGATGCAATTAACAAGAGGTTTATTAATTATTAATTCCAACGTATAGGGGTCATCCTGCAAATGGAACAGAGGCGACCCCAATCTCCTGAAGCCCAACCTTTTTATACAACTTCTGAGGTAGATCTTAGCAACAGCATGAGCTGGTTGCTTTTCATTGGCAGAGGATATTTGACCTTCTATATACCATTGGGGGGTTATTAGTAGACCATCATTGCAGGCATCCCCCCACCCCTAGGCTACCGTTTGAGGGGGCTCTAGGGCGAGGAATGTCTCTTAACATGTCCACAGGGATTTACAACCAGCCAAATGGCCTAATCTCAGGAGAGGGGAGGAGATGATCTAGTCCTGGGGAATGCTCTTTGTTTAAGGAGAAACAACTGCTAGTCAGTGGCCTCATCTCTGGGTGGGGAGAGGAGGAAACATTTCTTTCAAAAGCAAGCAACAACAACAAAAAAATCCTGCAAAGCCAAGAAAACTATCAATCTAGTGGAGAGCAAATCTAGAGAATGTGAGAAAATCTTGGCTAACTTTACACCTGACTGAAGACTATTATAAAATAACGACAATTTTAACATGAGCTGTGGGACTGAACAGAATTCTTAGAAGAAGAAGTACAATGTTTGATAAATATGTAGAAAGTGCGTGGTAAATTCTTAACCACCAGAAAAAGTTAAATTAAGACCACTTTGAGATTCCACCTCTCTTAAAGAGAATGACTATAATTAAATATAGCCAATGCTGTCAAATTTGGCAAATGTTGGCTGGAGTACAAACTGGTGAGTGTGGAGCTGCCTCAGAGTTAAAAAGAGATCTGCTCTTCTATGACCCAGTATGGCAATACTATCTTGTACCACAGATACTTGCAAGGCTGTGCCCACTGATGCTCTATTCACAGTAGCTAGGAAGTGGAATCACCACAGTGTTCATTAATAGATGAATGGGTGATAAGTTCATACATCTACACCTGAGAAGTCTGGGCAGATTCCACGACAGGCTTAAAATTAGCAGTTATGGGAAACTAGGCCTAAGCCAGGCAAACAAACCAAAAAAAAAAAAAAAAAACAAACAAACAAAAAACCCCAGGCTAGTCAGAAACTGCCATGCGGCCACCTGGCCTAAGGCAAAGGCAATGGGATCAGCAGCAGTTTCCAGACTTCCTCAGCTAATTCCAACCCACGTTTTCCAGCCGTCACACCTTGATAATGGTTTCAGAATGCCTAAAGATAGAGCAAGATAAAACTCACCTACCCTGGAATTCCAATGTGCTTTAAATCGAGCCTGCAAGCTCACTTGGGTGTCTCTCTATCTAGGTAATGGGGAGACCCCAGCTTGCTGGGATTCTGCAGACTAAAACACTCTTTGTGGTTACATACTATTTGAGTCCTGGGTGTCATTCTTTGGTGAATCATGGGCCCTTACATTTGATGGGATTTTATTCAGCTTTAAAGAAAATGGAAGTTATGAGATAGACAAGTCAGTGGTCAATGGAAGGAAGCTGCAGAAGTTATTCTGAATGAAGTGACTGGGCCTAGCTAGACAAATGTCACACATCCCCTCTAACTATGCCAATCCTAGATTTGAATTCTAGGACTAGGTTTTTTGTTTTGTTTCGTTGGTTTTTTTTTTTTGCTTGTTTGTTTGTTTGTTTTCAGTTTTTGTTTTTGAACCAGAGAATCCATTTAAGTGGAGGAAGATATAAAGGGCCATTAGATGAGGCAGGAGCCTTTCTTTTAAGGAAGGGCTGATGCAGAGGGTACAAGGTCCTTGAGCACACCTAAGCTTTGGGGAAAACAGACTGGTTAAACAGGCAGGCTTCAAAGGAAGGAGCTGTTTACCTATTTTCCACCTGGAGTACTGGGAATGGATGTAGTTTATTACCTGCCGATCTTTTGTTATCTGTAGGGCCAGACTTCACCTGAATCCCCCCAGACAATCACATTTGTTTATCCCAGACTCTCCCTCCCTAGATCTCCAGCATTGTTATTCAGTCAAAAGAACCCTTATGAGAGATGGCACTAGTGTTTCTGCCACAGCCTAGATGACTTCTGTGTTATCTTAGGCCAGGCCAATCCTGGCTCCCATGGACGTTATGTTTACTCCAGTGATTCTCCCTAGACCTTTATCTTGAGAATTGTTTCTGAGTCAACAGAAGCCATCTTTATGGGAGAAGCCACATTATTTTGTAAAGAGTTTGAATGTAAACATGTCTTAAGCTTTGCTCTACAGAAGGGATTGAGTTAATTATCACCAGGAAACTTCCCTCCACCCCCAAAGTTGTTCTGTGCTTAAATATGGCTAAAATAAATGGTCTGGTGTCAGACTCTAGAAGTTTGAACCAGCACTGGCTGACCAAGTCGTGTTGAGCCAGATTTCCTCCTTGCCCCATACAGGCCACTTCCTTGCCTCTTCGGGTGTTTGTAAAGACCCCTAGCAGGGAGATAGCAGAAGATGTGACAAGAAGGTAAATGGGGAGGAGCTGAGTGTTGTGACAGATGAATGGGCAAAAGAAGACAGCAGTGTATGTGTGTGTGGGGGGGGTGGATTAACCAATACTTAAGAATGTACGTCAAGGCCCTACTTATTGTGAGTTTATTTAAATTATAATTTTTAAAAAGTTAAGTGGAAATACCACATAGGTGGCCTTTGCTCTTCCCAGAAGTCAAAGGTTACTTAGATAAAAATTCCAGTACCACCAAGTGGAAGACACTTGCTTACAAATTGTTGGCCACTGAAGCCCCGAGGACCCGAAAACATTACAAGCTTCGGCCAGTAGCCTTGGTTGCTCAGCAGACCTCAATAAGGCCTTACTGCCCCGAACACTCATGTGTGAGTTGCATGGGTAGAGAAAACAAGCTGAATCCAAGCTTCCTCCCCATTGGCTAGCTTTCATGGTGTTAGAAGGTTCCCATAGAAGCAGCCAGTTGAGGAAAACCCAACCGAAATCCTACCCTGCTTCTGCTATGCCCACCACTCAATATGACGCGACAATTACCAGGGTAACAAAGACCTTTAGATCAGATTTGAAACCTGAGCCACAGGAGGAAACTCAGGCCTGCACAGTGTACCTGGTTGGGCAGTCTGTGTTCCCAGGCCCCCGGGAAGAACCTCCTGCTGCTGCTTTGTCAAAGGATTGAGCATCAAATTGCACTCTGCATATTAACCAATGAGCCACATAGATTATGGCTGGCTGTTCTCACCATCCTTGACATAAACGTTTCCTGTGGGTGGAGGTTAATGCAGAAAACTGTGAAGTGAACAAGACAACTGGGACATGCTCAGCAGTAAAAGGGACATCTGTGTCACCACCTCCAAGCCTCAGAGAGCAAAATGGAAGAGGGGCAGAAAGCATGTAGCCAGAGGCTGGGAAGGAATGCTAAGAAAGGGAGTCTTCTGATCACACAGCCATGTTCTCACTGGCTCACTGCACTGTGAACACCTGCACACGGCCCACCCAAGAATGTGACTGTCACCATTTCCCCTCACGTGGGGCAAGGCTGCCCAGAATCCAACCCTGGGTGAGGGCAGTTAATGGGTGCTCAGGGGAGGAAGTCACTTTCTTTAGGGTGTGCCAATTATGAACTGCCCACATTTCAGTAAACAACCCGATAGTCATGCAAACAAACATAATTAATCTCATATGTTCTTTTTTAAAAAAAGATAACAACGAAGGAGTGGACTTGCTCCAAAAATGGAGGGTTTCAGTGGTGGGGGTGAGTGTGTAATGAGAGACAGAAGTTGAGCAAAGATAACAGATGAGATAGTGCAGTAACATAGTCTTTATTTTGGTTACAGGGGATTTTTACTTTCCTTCCTTGTTTTGATGTCCACTGCGAATACCTCACTTGCCTCACCCTTAGCCTGTAGCTCAGCATGCTGCAGAAAGCAAATTATACCCAGTTCGACTGAGCGCCATTCTGTATGAGTGCAAGGTACCGAGGAGATGAGAGTTCTCATTCACCGCCTGACAGCGCTTCGTAGTAATCTTTAGCCGAATAGAGAATACCCTGGAGGGCTTCTAGAAAGTCCTATCAGGTTTCATAAAAAGCTGTGTCTAAGGGGTTGTAGTTACTGTTTCGGTGAGGTGTGCTTCATAGAAAACTAAGGTGATGCAGGAACAAATTGGGCTGCAGTCTGCAAAGCTAAGTTCGGCCAGCAGTGGGCGCCAGAACACAAGGAATGGACGCTACTAAAGCGTTGCTCTCCCACCCCCTACCTCCACCCCTCCCCACCGCCCTCAATAACACAGAAAAGTCCAGTACAGCGTTGGCACCGGTGTAAACCGTGGGACTCCGTGAGTTCCTTTACCCTACTCCCCGCGATATAGCACAACAGTAGCCCGTTTCCAAACTCAAACAGTGCCTCTCTTCACTTCAGGGTTTTCTCTTTTCTTCCCATGTTTCGGCCTTTAAAATAGTATTTGCATTAACGTACCTGCAGTTTTTCTATGCTTTCGTTTTGCTCAGCCAGACATCCAACGAGGTTTGTTTTCTTTGCCGGGAAATCCTTTAGTGCCTCATTTCCACTTTTAGTCTTTCTACTATACTTTTTGTAGCATTTTCTTTTTTGTCATGTGGTTTTTTTAAAAAAATCTCCTTACCTAATTTTGCACTAAAACAATCTAATTATTGAGATACTGTTTTTGTCTTTCGCTTTTAAAACTATTTTGAAACTTCCTGCTTTTTTCTTTCTCTCCAAAACTTTACTCTTTTCCCTTGAATCTCATCTAATCTCTTTTCTTTGCCTTTTTCCCTTCCTCCTCCTTCATTTCATTGAACTCCTATTTCCAAATAAGAATTTAGATTTATTTTCTATTACTCCTATGTGGATGTGGGCATGTGTAGTAAGTACAGCTGCCCCTGAAGCTGGAGTTATTGGCAGTTAGGAACCACCTGACGACAGGTGCTGGGAAGGGAACCTGGATCTGTTAGCAGATCCCCCATGCACAGCAAGGGGTTCCCCTTTGGACCCCGGATTAGACACAAACCCCAAACCCCTGAGTTTTCACAGAGAGGTCCTTTAGTAAGTGCTGGGGTCGGGGCGCGGGGAGGGCTAAAGTGTCCGCTCTCTGACTCAGGCGGAAAAGCAGCAACAAGAGACCTTGCAGGTGTAACTTTTAAGACGAGAAAAAACGAGAGGGTTGTGTTCCAGTGGGCTAGGGTGCAGCTGGGTGTGTTTTGATTGGGCACGTAAATTAGGCAAGCCAAAGGGGGCTTTTGACTGCTGGACTTGAATCCTTTGATAGCTGGACCTTGGTGGTCAGCCTCAGGAGGAGGAAGTGGCCAAATAAGGGAACAGACTTCGGCGGCTAGCTTTAGGAATGTAATCTAACATTATTTAGCAAGGCAGAGGAAAATGGGGGAGAAGGGCAAGGCCTGCCAGAGCCCTGCTGGCCACGGTCCCTTCAGGATCCTCAAGCAAGAGCAGCACGTGCTCTTCACTGCTGAGCAGTCTCCAGGCCCCTTTAATTAACTTTTAACTTCACTGTGCACTGCATGTTAGTTTTGCCACTTTCTGTGCCTATCGGTGAACTATGGTGTCTTTCTCTATGTTGTATGGTTTGATGTTGGTGCCATTGTGGTGATTCACTTTCTTTCTTTCTTTTTTTGGTTTTTCGAGACAGGGTTTCTTTGTGTAGCCCTGGCTGTCCTGGAACTCACTCTGTAGACCAGGCTGGCCTCGAACTCAGAAATCCGCCTGCCTCTGCCTCCCGAGTGCTGGGATTAAAGGCGTGCACCACCACAGCCCCGCTTCACTTTCTACTTCAAGCATTGGCTATTCAAACACAGGTTTGGTTGCAGGACAGAGACAGGGGGAAACAGCCTGTTAGCTTATCTCATCGCGAAGGAAGGTGCTATTGGCCCACCGAACGAGAAAAGCCATCACTTGTGTTTTCCATTGGTGAATACTGAATGCTACGACACCAGGCAAGGTGCTCACTGGTTCAGTGAACAGCAGCACGAAGGAAGGTTATGTGGCTAACCTGTCCTTTCTGACAGGACTGGATGGAAGGAATTTAGCATTTCTTTCATGGGAAGAGGTTTGTGTGCCTAGTACTGTAAACGATTCCGGGGGAGGGGGGACTATTGTTCTTGTGTTAAACAGGCATATTCTAAAACTGCCTTCTAGAATTCACTTAAACTTTTAGATTAGTTCTTCTCTCAACTTTGGTCAGAGATGCTTTTTCTGCAGTGGAGAGCCATTACTGCTGAGAGTCTTAACTGGTCACCTGACTGCTGAGTACCCACGCTGTTCAGGCCCCTATACCTGCCCCGCCAGGGTTCAGATGATATCATGGAAGCAGTGAGAGGAAGAATGTCAGAGCCCATGCGTGGAAAGGAGTGTTCTTCTGGATATGACAGGATTTCTGCACCTATGACCTCACAAGGCTAGGGTAGCCAGCACAAGTTCAAGCCTGCGAGGTTAGGCAATACCCTGATAGAGAGTAATAATGAAAACCAGTGGGTTACAAAAAATAATTTTTTAAAACATGTATTTATTTATTATGTATACAGTGTTCTGCCTGCATGCATGCCTGCTTGCCAGAAGAGGGCGCCAGATCCCATTACAAATGGTTGTGAGCCACCATGTGGTTGCTGGGAATTGAACTTAGGACCCCTGGAAGTGCAGTCAGTGCTCTCATCCTCTGAGCCATCTCTCCAGCCCTTAAAAAAAAAAAAAAATTTAAAAGAAGGTAGGAAAGGGATGTGTTGGGGATGTCTGGAAAGACTGGGAGAGGGAGCTGGGTGTCGATATAAAGATACCTTGTATGTATAAATGAAATTGTCAAAGAATAAATAGTAAACATTTAAAAATAAATAAAAATAAAAAAGAGTAGCTCACAAGAAGATCCCCAAGTAAAACGAGAAGAGATCCTAAACAACACAGGCAAACTGAACAAAGGACCCAGAAAACACAGGCAACGTGACTCACTCAAAAGACTGCATCTCTTCAACTCTTAAATGTAAAGCTAATGAAATAGACAAAATGCCAGACGACTTCAAAAATCCACTAGTATCAATTATCAAGAGTCCCCACAATGACAAGCAAGCCTATGTGCTCAACCTGGGACCTCATAGGAGAGCCAACGGCCTAGGGGGAGGTCCGTGAAATGGAAAGGGAATCAGAAACGGGACTTTAAAAGTCAGCAAAACAGCCTGGCAGTGGTAGCACACGCCTTTAATCCCAGAACTTGGGAGGCAGAGACAGGTGGATTTCTGAGTTCGAGGACAGCCTGGTCTACAGAGTGAGTTCCAAGACAGCCAGGGCTACACAGAGAAACCCTGTCTCGAAAAAAAAAAAAAAAAAAGTCAGCAAAACAGAGGAGAGACACAGCGAAGAAGCTGAGGTTGAAACAAAGCAGACAGGAAGCTAGGCTTGGACAATGGAATGAATCAGATTTATCCAGAACAAGCTGAAAAATCAGGAGCAGAGAAGAAGCTGAAGAAACACAGCATTGAAACATTCCTTTTGGGTGTGCTTAGCCTCGATAAATAAATAAATAAATAAATAAATAAAAGATTAGGAAACAGACTTCAAGGGAATCTCCAGGACAACTAGGATTTAAAGAGAAAGCAGTCAAGATGGGGTGAAATCCTGGCAGCCACCAGCAGACGATGAAGGAGGTCAGCCGTTTAAGTTAGATGTGGGGTAGAAATAGCTTATTAAGACTAGGGAGGGCACTCCCAAACCTGGGAGTAGAGCAGTGAGCTAAGGAAAGAGCCCCAGAAGCAGAGCTGGGAAGCATCTGGCCATGTGCTGAATTGTCTTTTATAACTCACCTCTGCCCTCTTCCATCTGTATTTCCTGGGCTTGCTTTGGTGCGAGGGTAGGGAAGGGTCTTCTGTCTGTCTTCCTCTGCAAGCTGGCTTCATTCCCAGGTCAGTCTTGATGTAAGGTTTTTAGTTCCCACTTTCCTCTCACCGCAGAGCAGACCTTTTAACCCGCCACAGCCCCAGGGTGAGAAAGTTTGGTCTGAGAAACAGCTGTGGAGAGCGGAGGATCAGATACTAACAAACCAAAACGTTGCGAAAGAAACATTGCCCTTAATGTCTCGGAGCAGATCTCACCAACTGAGAAAAACCCTGGGGCTTGATCATCTGAGCCTGAGATCAGTGTGTGGATGAAGTTCGGGGGCCATCTTTCTTCTATTTGCTGCCGTGGAGTCTGAAGCCTATGAGGCCACCGAACAGAACACCATTAGAGATCCAGGACAGTGTCCCACCCGCAGGGTAACGCCTACTTTGGAAAGTGAAGCATGTGCTCTAGTTGTTTTTCCGTGCTCCCGATGCACTTATGGGATATCCTTAGCTACCCCAGAGATCCCAGTCTGCAGTCTTCAGAGGACAAAAGACCCTGGCCTCCCCACAGACTAAGTACAGTCATCCAAAGCCCCTGATAGTCAAAGGAAGAAAGCAGGGTGCTGGGTGCTTCTCCACAACAGGCACAGCGTTGTAAGAAAAGACTGTCTGGTCCATCTTCAGTATGAGGGGAGTCACAGACTAGCAGGAGGTGCTGGGCCCTCCTCTCCCTCCCACCGCTGCCTGCTGGTGCCTGTTGAACTCTTGATAGTTACAAGCATTTGGCCACGTGACTGAGCACATGCTCAAAAAAATGAAGGAAGGCTCAAGCCCCAGGATTTTTGATGAGGCTTTGTGTCTGGAACCAATAGAATCAGGGCTCAGGGGAGCAGGAACTGCCATCCATAACAAAGAAGCCATCTTCAACTGACGTCTTCTTGCAAAGGAAAAAAATCATTTTTCTCCGATGGAATCTGACCAGGTATATTAGCCACAGTTAAGGACAGGTCCCATGCCCAGCAGTAGATGGCCAACAGAGTAATAACGATCTCAAAAAGCCTTTGGGTTTTGTTGTGTTTCGTTTTTGTTTGTTTGTTTGTTGCTTTCTTTTTATTTCTCTTCATGCATTCATCTAAATTTTGCTTACAGATTTTTTTATTTGACAAATTTTGTTCTTTTCTTTCTTTTTTTTTTTTTTTTAAAGAACTACTAGTAGATTTTAACTTGATATTTTTGGTTTAAAGCTTTTTTTAGTCACTTTATTTTTTCTTTTTCTAGTCCTTACAATTCTATAATCTTGTTTTCAAACATTCTCATTATTGGGACATCTCCTTCTCATTTCCTCTGCAGATCATTGACATTCTAACAGTGTAATCATCCTCTGCAGTCTCGGCTTCTCTCCAGGATGCAACAGCAAAACACCCCAGTGTCCTCACTGTCTACCCTATAGCCTTCAGCTGCACTCACAGGGGTGGTCAGCCCTCATATGTCCTCACCCGTGCTCACACGAGTGATCAGCCTTCACATGAGCTCAAAGGAGTGCGATGACACCTGCACTTGCTCGCTCTTATTTTCTCTCTTTCTCTAAGAAATGAAGAAAATCACACATGAACCACTTGAAGTTTTTAAGAAAGAAATTGCTAACTCGCTTGTACATTATGATAGCATCTGATCCCTAAGAACAAAGCTTGCAATAATATATTTAAAACCTTGAAAGCATCTGCCAACCATGATTATTGTGTTTATTTGTTTGATTTATGTATATGAGTACACAGTCGCTGTACCACTATGTGGTTGCTGGGAATTGAATTCAGGACCTCTGGAAGAGTGGTCAAGGCTCTTAACTGCTGAGCCATCTCTCCAGCCCCCATATAAATTTATTTAAGGGAATAGACACACAAAAGCGGTCTGATAAGAATCCATAATACCCACGTTGGGTTTCAGAGCCAGGATAAGCAGCTGTGGTACCTTTTAAACATATCAAAGTGGACCTGGCCTTCAGGTTCTCCCAGCATCCCTCAGTCTTGATGGATATGGTTGGCATACCCTGCCCTCTACCCTGAACTTTCCAGCTCAAGGGCTGGGCTTCCCCTCCCCCAGAGGCTCTTCCCTATATAATCCAGATATTTTGCACTCTCTCCCTCCCTCTCTTCCTCTCCCTGCATGTGCAGTGTGCAATCCTACCCCCACCTCTGTCTCCCTGTCTGTGTGATCACTTCCCATCAGTACCTGCCACTGAGCCGCCATGCTCCCAGTCAGGATGACAATGGACTAAACCTCTGAAACTGTAACCAAGCCTCTAATTAAATGCTTCCTTTTGTAAGAGTTTCCTTGATCACTGTCTCTCTTCACAGCAACAGAACAGTCACTAGGACATCTATCAAATATTGTGGCTCCCAACTTCATAAAACAAACACAAACACAAAATGTAGGCAATTTAAGTCACCCACTCTTGGCTTTAGGCAAGTCATTCAAACTCTAAATTAACAAACAACAAACTCTAGAATTTTATAGCATAAAGAAAATTAATCTAAGAGATGTATACAGAAATATATATATATATATATTCTAACCCATAAATGAGTGCACGTGCACATCCTTCTGGGCAACCCATTAATCCAACCTGATAAAATAATAATAGGTGATTTCAATACCTAGCTCTTAACTCTATATGTATTATCCAAACTAAATGCAACAAAGAAACTCCAGATATAAATTATCTAATAAACCAAATGTAAACAGATATACAGAGAACATTCTATCAAATACGAAAGGAATATACATTATTCTCATCCTTAAAACAGACCACATTCTAGGCCTCAAAGCAAGTCTTAATAAAAAAAGAATGTGTAAGGGTGGTGCTGATGCTAAGGTCCTGTTCCCATATTGGTTCTTGATCTGTCAGTAAAGAAGCCTTGGGCTAATTACTGGGTGGAATGGATAGGCAGGACTTCCGGGTCCCTGGAGGTGGAGGCAAGAGACAGATGCAAGGAGAGGAGAGGAGAAGAGAGTTCACCATGTTTCTGATGAAGAAAAGGTGACCAGCCCTGTGAGATGTCCAATGTAGTGTCCACACAGGTCACTCCTACAGGCAGTTGGTCAGGGTGTTTAGCAGGGACTAGATTAACTGAGCAACTAAAGTTAAGGGCAGGTGGAGAGATGCAGAGATAAGAATACTGATAACGGCTCTGCCTGGGCCACCAGGACTCCATAGCCAAAGAGTGCTGGGAAAAAGCTAGACTCCCAGAAGTGTGGGCAAGCCTGTCTGCTCAGAGGGACCCACCTGGAATTCCCAGGACACAGGGAATGAGGAATGGTCTTCTGGTTTCTTTAGGTGGCTGGTGAGCGGATCCTGTGACACAGGGCTCCATACTCAAAGAGTGCCAGCAGAGAGCTGGTATCCCAGGAGTGCCGACATATCTTCAAGCACAGGCAAGACCACCATTTCTGTTCAAATTCACTGGATCAAGAGGGACCCTTGCAGAGCCATCAGGAGACAGGAAACTGGAGACCAGATCACCAACCAAAGAATACACATGGAGGGACCCATGGTGCTGGCCACATATGCAGCAGAGGAGTGTCTTGTTTGCCATCAGGGGGAGCAGAAGCCCTAGGGCCTGAGGGTGTTAGATCCCTCAGTATAGGAGAATGTCAAGGAGGGAAGCCAAGAATGGGTGGGTAGGTGGGTGGGGGAATACCCCATAGTGGCAGGGGGAGGGGGAGGGAATAGGGAGGTTCCAAAGGGCTGATCTGGAAAGGGGGAAACATTTGAAATGTAAATAAAGTATGAAAAATAAATTTAAAAAACATTAAAGCAGAAAGAAAGAAAAAGTCAAGGGTAGAAAACGAGCCTCAAATCAGAAAAGTAGATTGGGTCTTATAAGGTACCATTTTCATATAAAGATTTATTTAATGAGTGTTTTGCCTATGTGGTGTGTGTGTGTGTGTGCACTATGTGCATGCTTGGTGCCTGTGAACTCAAAAGAAGATATAAAATTTGCCTAAAACTAGAACTATTGATGTCTGGGCTGCCATGTTAGTGATGGGAGCTAAATCCAGGTCTTCTGAAAAAAATAAATAAAATAAAGCCAACCAGGATCTATATCCCTTCCTGTCTGACTCTCCAACATTCCCTAGGGCATTGTCCTCATCTGCAGTGTGGAAGCTAGTTCACCAGCACCATCAGCATTTTATAGCCCTTTGTAGTTACAAAGGGGAAGTAGTTAGTGGATATTTCTTTCTAAGAAAAGGGCAGTGAAATTGCACACACTGGAAGATTATTTGAAGGAAGAATCTAGCTAAGCAGCTGGGTATGTTAGTTAGAGCAAGCAGGAGGAAATCAAAGCTGGAAAACAATCAGTGGTGTCTGCTATAGTCCCAATGAAAGCAAATAGCTTGCTGGCTAATTGCCCTATCCCTGTATATACAGGATTTAAATCAATTCGTGTGTGCCTAATTCCTCAAAGTTGTGATGGAAAAAAAAACCCACAGCTCTCATCTTAAAGAAAACAAGAAATATTTTCTTATTTTTAGTGATCATGGCCCAGGAACACAGATTTTGGCTACCCAATTCCACGGTCCAACATGGAAGCAGTTTCATGAAGTTTTAGAGTTTTACAGAACAAAGTGACATTCCTAGAGAAATTTCAATTTCTTGAAGACCATTGTTTGGAAAGGTATAAGTGTCTTTCTTTAGAATATCTTAGTTTCTGCCAAATAATTACTGATGTTATTTTTCTGCCAATGAAACAATTCAAATCAGATTAGATTATATTAAACACAGGTTTATTAAGAAGCTGCTCTCCTGCAAGTTCACTGTCCCCAGGGAAGGAAGCCAGGGAATCAGCCATGGAAAGGAGAGAGAGGAGAGGGAGAAAAGAGAGAAAGTGCTTATGCAGAGAAAGAGAAGGAGGTAGAAGAGAGACCAAAATGTCTAGATTATATAGGGAAGAGCCTCTGGAGGAAAGGGCAGCCCACCCACCCCACCCCCACCCCCAGCCTAGAAAAGTGAATGGTTGGGAGCTGGGTATGCCAGATAGGGACTGAGGAATGCTGAGAGAACCTGGAGGTCAGGTCTGCTTTGGCATGTAAAGTATGCACTTTATCCTTTGTCCCAAGGTCTGAAACCAAACATTCCAGCCTTGTATTGACAAGGCAAATTACCTTTGCCTGCTGAGACTGGCAGTGGAGCATGGAGAACAATTAGAGCTCATAGCAATTCTTGTGTGGAGCTTGGTAAAGTGTTCTCTTAAGTTTGCATCTGACAAGACTTATGCATTATAAAGCAAACACAAGTACTTTTAGCATATCAAGGAGCCAGCATTACTTAGCATCATTATGCAGATGACTGACACAGGAATATTTCACATATTAATTTAGTTTCAACTTTTGGCAGTAAATTGAGAATCTTAGTAGGTTAATAGCACTGACAAAAAATAAAAATCTAGACCTTCTACAAATTTAAAAACAGTGCTACTGACCATGGGCATATTACTTTTCTGATGTACAAATGAATCCATTGTATACAGTAACATTTATTTAATTGAGGCAAATATGTGTGGGCCAGTATCTCAAACAGCAGGACTTTCCAAATGGCAGGGTTTCCATTTCCTGTCTTTAAATATGAATAGTACTAATTAAAAATAGTTGAACTGTCAAAAGAATTTCACTGACTATGATATATTTGATGTAACTGAGATTACTTAATGGTCACTTTGCATGTATTAAACTTACATGCTTTTAACTCTGCAAACTTTTACATAATACATAAACTTCAGATGTAGCTATACACATTTCCAATCAGATACAGAGGATATTAAATGTACTTTCTTTAAGATAGTTGCTCATAAAATGGTCATCCAGAAGACTTCAGCATAGAAAGACACATAAATAAAATTCTACTTCGGTAAGATAGTTTGTAAGTAGCCCAAAGCCTGAGAAGTTCAGCAGAATATACACATGACCATCTCAGTAAAATATAATGTCTTGGTAATTTCATAAGACACATGAACACCAAACTCTGTATTAAAATATGCAGTTTGGGAACAGTGAGTCTGTACAGCAGGTAAAGACATCTGATGACCTGAGTTTGATCCCCAGGACCTACCTAGTGGAAAGTGAGAATGGACTCCTGCAAGTTGTCCTCTGACCTCCACATACATGGTCACAGCAGACACATGCCCACACATATAGAGACACATGAAATAAATATAAATGTAATAATGGGGAGTCATCAGAGATGACCACTCAGACATAGTTTATAGCCAATTAAAAGTTTCCATTCTAGCTGGCGGAAACTACAGTTAACTTATTCAGGGACTTAAGTGTAGCCCCAAGTGTTCAGAGCCCAGGGTTTTTGAAGGCAGAAACCATATGTGCTCATATCTAGCTTGACAGATGGATGGGGTTGGGGGTAGGGAGGAGGAGAGGGTCTTTTGCAAGCAAGCAGTATAACAGAAGCTAAGATAAGCAATTAGCTGGAAAAAGTTCTGCACAGGCAGGCAGTTTAACAGGAGCTGAGCTAAGTTAGCTAAAACATCTTGATCTTGGTTTCCAAGAATAGACTTGAATAATTTTCCATGGCTTTCTCCATCAAGGAGATCAAATTCTAGTCTATCCTAAAAGTGGCCTCAACAAGAATACAAGATGGAAGAACCTCTGTAGTATCTTGCCCAGTCATAATAAAATATTTAATTTTATAACTTTATAACAAAATGTGCTGTCTACTAATGATGAATTAATGTCAGTTGACCCTCTTATTATTCAAATGATAAAGCTGCCCCATATCAAAATTGTTAAACACACACACACACACCACACACACACACACATGATTAATATGTAGATGTATACTATATACAAATGTATGTTATATTATATGCTATAATATATAAATACATTGAAACAAAACCCCAGAAGCAATGCACAAGTACTTCTAATTTCTAAAGTAAATATTTAAAATTTATGTTTTTTCTTCGCTAGCAAAAAGCAGTTTAGAAATGTCTGAATGTTTAACAAAAGCATCTCTAACCATTTAACCACCCTTTAAATATAAGATGTTCACCATCTCTCTTTTCAGGAAGACTTAATAGCATAGCTCTTTCCCCATTATACATAGAGGTCAGTGCAAAAACACAGCTACCGTCTCAAAGCAAAAAGAGATGGGTTACCCTAGAGCCGTATACGAGTGACCACGGCTCAGGAATAGAGATTTGAGGTTATTCAAATACCAAGTCCCATTGGGGTACCAATTTCATGAAGTATTTACAGTAACAGAACAAAGAAAAGCATAAATCAATACACTTTACAAATGCGTTGAGAGACTATCAGATAGGTGGGTTATGGCAAAGCAGGGAAACCCTGCTATGGGCCCCGGATGCCATATGAGGGCACTTTTAGCTTTTGGATTAGTGGAGACACTGGCAGTCTGTCAAGTTAATGTCTCCCCTAATGCTCCAGTGATCATCCTAAGGACTTGAGGTTCCTGGCAGAAGACAGAGGAGAGTGAGTATTCAGGAAGTCAGGATGACTTAAGGTACATTTTAGTTAGACCAAGGATTTGCAACATTTCAATCTATCCACAGTAACTGAAATTCTCCTCAGCCTGTGCAGAATTCTCAAGCAGGTGTGTCCTCTGTCTAGGAATTCTACCCAAACAGACTAAGGAGACCCGGATTCTGAGCAACACTTTTCACACAGATTCGATTGCCTGTGGTTCACCTTATGAAAAAGACATTTAACAAAATGAGTTTTAATAAACACATCCACCCATCATTTCATACTTATCACAACCTGAAGAAACTTAGTTCATCATCTGTATGCACACTGAGAGTATTCCTGAAAAACAAGCTCACAATAATTATCCAACAAAATACTTTAATGCTCAGTCTTTAGAGATGTTTTGATCAACAAAAGCACTTTTTGTGCCCTTGATTTCTGTTGCCTTTGACTACTAAAAATATAAATTTAATTTCTTTCTGGGATCTGTTTTGGGGGGAAAAAAAAACTCCTTATCAAAATCTATGAAACCAATATAAAATTTTTACCTTAATTTCTTCTTATGATTCAAATGTATGTCATCTTAAGGAATTAAACTGCATGCTTAATAAAATATTTCAGGTGTATATTGTCTCTCTGAAATATTTAATATAGAGATTCATATGTCACTTATAAATATTGTAATATTTTTTCCTTGGGATCAGTTTCCAAAATTGACATTTGAAAGGGCCATATACGAGAAAGAAGGACAGAAGGAAGGAAGGAAGGAAGGAAGGAAGGAAGGAAGGAAGGAAG
>JADRCH010000270.1:1427841-1450088 GCA_019843965.1 Rhynchomys soricoides
CACACACACACACACACACACACACACACACCATAAATACAGACATACGTGCACATATACACACATGAACACCATAAATACAGACATATACACACACAATCACACATACATAGACACATCATATACATTATCACAAATAAGCTGAGATCTGGGGATATAACTTAGTGGAAGGGTGCCTACCAAGTGTGCATGAAACCCTGGGTACCACAAAAAAAAAGCCAACAAACAAAAACAATTTATTGGCAAATTAACAGATACATAGTAATGAGAATATCACTGAAGATGGAAGACTAGGGGAATGCCTCTGGATAAACTAGTGAAAAAAAAAATATATATATATATATATTATTTAGAGACAGACAAAGACCTTTAGGAAGAAAGTAATTGTATAGAATACCAGAAAAGAACAGAGGGAAGAAAAGATTCTTAGCAGAGAAGCAAGCCTAACAGAGCCTCCACTACTCAGTTCTCTGTGGGCTAAGGGAGTGGAAGTCACCCTAAAGGTAAGCCATACAAAAAGTTGGGAATTCTGACTCTCAAAACAAGCTGAAAACCTTCATGATTCAAATCCAGTTGAGACAGGGATTCCTCTGGCAGATGGGCCAGCCATCAAGAAAAGTCCCTTTTGTCACAGGACTATCTGACTTTGGAAGCAGCAGCAGAGTAGGCATAATCTTGAAAGAAAATCTGTTCCTACAACTGAGCTACCCTATGGACCTGAGGTATAAAACAGCCACAGGTCAGGGAGTCTTAGGGTAGCCTGCTGCAGCCCCTATGTTAGGAAAAGCCCAGAGAAGTAACTGTGGATACAGGAAGATGAATGAAGGATTCTTTCCACCTCAGTTAACACAGTGAAGATAATTCCCTACAGGCGTGCCCGGGAGGCCACCTTCCAGGTGATTCTACATTTGGTCAAATTGATAATTAACACTAACCAGGATCAGGAGGAAAAAAATCCAAGCGTCCACAACACAGAAGAAAGAAGGAAGATAATACAGAAAGCATACAGAATCTACTCAATTGAATTCTAGGAACAAATTTCCCAAATCTAGAGAAAGATTTCAAATAAAAGAGTCATTTAGAATCCAAAATAGACACGACAAGAAAGAGAAGGATGCTCTGCAGTATATATCATAGTCAAGTTAGAAACAATGGCCAAAGGGTAAAAACCACTGACTCATTGGTTAAAGATGCTTGCTGGCCAAGCCTAAGTACCCAAGTTCAACCCCAAGAACCCACATAATGACCAATTTCCCTGATGAAAACAGGCTCTAATATGGCAGTTACTCAGAAAATTGAAAATTGATCTACCACAAGACTGAATTATACCACTCCTGGGCATATATCCAATGGATGCCCCATCCTACCAAAAGGGTATGCGCTCAGCTATGTTCATAGCAGCTTTATTCATAATAGCCAGAAACTGGACTCAACTTAGATGTCCCTCAACTGAAGAATGGATACAGAAAATGCAGTACAGTTACACAATAAAATATTCAGCTGTTAAACCAATGACATCATGAGATTCATAGGCAAATAAATGGAACTAGAAAAAATCATCCTGAGTGAGGTAACCCAGACCCAGAAAGACAAACATGGTATATACTGACTTATAAGTGAATATTAGCTGTAAAGTAAAAGACAATCATAAATACTGTCCACAGATCCAGAGAGGCTAAGTAACAAGGAAGGTTTAAGAGGGGATGCAAGGATCTCCTTAGGAAGTAGAAGTAGATTAGATTAGGTGAGTGGACTGGAGGTGAGTAGAGTTGGGAACAGGGGGGGTCAGGTGGAGGAAGGGAGAAAATATCAGGAGAAACAAATGGAATTGGGGGACATTTCAGGGGCAAGGTGGAAACCTAGAGCAATGGAAACTCCATGGAATCTATGAGAGTAACCCTCAGGGAACACACAGCCTGAATCATCCATCTTCTGTAAGCAGGCAAAGCCTCAAGTGGAGGGACTGAAACATCAACTCAGCCATAAAACCTTTGACCGACCTTCAGTTTGTCCTGTCTGCAGCATGTGCTGGGACCACATCCTAGCATAATGGCCATCAAAGAGATCAGAGAAAAATTATCCAGTAATAGATGCAAGCAAATTCACAGCCAAACATTAGGTGGAGCTCAGGGAGTCCTCATGAGGAGAGGGAAGAAGGATAGAGGAACCAGAGGGGTCAAAGATATACCATGACACAGCCCACAGATTCTACTGGCTGGGATTCATGGGGGCTTGTAGAGATCAGGGAGTCTGTAGGAGCTGACCTATGTCCTGTGTGTGTGTGTGTGTGTGTGTGTGTGTGTGTGTGCGCGCGCGCGCGCGCGCGTGTGCGTGTGTGTGTATTACAGCTGAGTAGCCTGGTGTTCTTGTAGGAACCATAGCAATGGAAGTGGTGGCTGTCCCTGACTCTTTGCCCACTTGTGGAACCCTTTTACTACTACTGGGTTGCCTTGTCCAGCCTTGATGTAATAGAATGTGCCTGGTCTTATTATAGCTTGTTATGTAGTGTTTGCTTGATGCCCCTGGGATGCCTGCTCTTTCCTGCTCTTTTCTGAAGGGCACTAAAGATGGGGGTCAGTCTGGGGAAGAATGGAGGTGGGGAGCAGAGAATAGAGGGGAGGAGAGAGAGGGGAACCTGTGGTCAGGATGTATTATATAAGAGAAAATTTTTTTAAAAAATTTATAAGCCAAATTTTAAAACCCTTCAAAGTGATCATATGCCATAAGCAAGCTGGTATCATTCCAACGATCCAATGTTGTTTCAACATAGGTAAATAGGTAATGGTAATAATATTCAGCACATAAGTAGACTTAAGTACATAAATCAAATTATCATCTCAACTGATACAGATAAAGCCTTCAACATCTCTGCACTGTAAGAGTCCAAAAAAAAAAAAAAAAGAGGAATCTGAGGCCCACACCTCAACATTACAAAGGCTATAAGCAGCACATCTGTATGTGTCTAGATCTCTACAAACATCATTGCCAGGAGAGGAAATTTGACTTCACATGACTCAGTAGCTGCCGTTGGTTCCAGGCAGTGTATTTTAGGCATATTTAAGCACAGCACAATTTGGGTAAAAGTTTCTTTGTGACAAATAACTCAATCCCATATGCACAGCAACACTTAAGACATAATTACATTGAAACTCTTGTAAAGTTCAAGTGATATCATCCATAAAGATGAGTTTTATAGATTAACCGAGCAAATTGGCTTAAGGTAAACAATGGTCATGATAAAGATCTGGGGTTGTAGTCTAGACTGACTGAGATAAACAAGATCAGGAATAGGGTCTAGGGCAATTAGTGTGACTAACCCATGCAAGTTGTGCAGAGGTCACCAGGCTATTAACTACATCCATTCCCAGCTTCCTGGTTAGAAGACAAGTTATGCATCTTTCCCTTTGAAGAGACAGCCTAGCATGTTTTAAGATCCCTGGTCTCCTTGGTGCTTACATGTGAACACAGGACCTATGTGCTTTCTATGCCTACAACCAACATCATACTAAGTAGGAAAAAACAACCAGTCCTTCCTCTAAACACTGGAGTGAGGCTAAGGTGCCTACTCTAGTTACTCTTATTCAGTCTAGAGCTTGCAACCCTGGCTGGAGCAATAAGACAAGAATAAGAAGCAAAAGGAATACAAGCAGTGAAGGAAGAAGTCAAAGTAGTTTTGCTGATAACTTGTCCTGTATAAAAACAAACGAACCAACAAACAAAGACACTTCAAAGACTTCATCAGAAAACTCTTAGGTCTAATCAATACTTTCAGTTCAAGAACTGGATATAAAACCACGTACATATTGCTAGGACTAAATAGAAGGTGATGATGTGCTCACTCCCAGACATAGGAGAGAATTTATCTTTCTTCTACTAAAGAGATTGCAAGACCATATTTCCACAGGGAAATGCCATGAGACCGATGTTACCTGGATTGCTAAGCTCTATTCTAGTTGTTGGCATGTCCAGGATGCTTTCCAGGCAAGACTGCCTATGTGTAGCTAACATCTTAGAGCAGATTATAGATGAATAAGAAGAAACTGTTACTTTACCAATCAATGTGGTATAGTGTTACTTGTACCTTAATGCATTGAGTGTCTCTTAGCCAAATAATAGATGCATCTACACACTCATTTTTATCTTTAACTTGTTCTACTTCCCACAAGAAATTCATCTTCCTTTTTTGAAAAGTAAAATGTAAGTGAAACAGCTGAAAACAATACATCCCTGTGACTTACGTTCACAGGTAGGAGGGCTTGGGCTCCAAACACCTATTGTTTTGTTCACCACAGTGCAGGTAATGGAGGCATTGCCAGAGAGTGAGAAGGTGGGGTCACACCTATAGGTGACTGAGGAACGATATGTATAGAAGTCTTCATCTCTACCATTGTGCTTCCCGTTGCTGATGTCTGGAGGGGGCCCACACTTGGCAACTGAGAAATTAGTAAAAGAGAAAGAAATGTTCAGGAATGATCATCATAACAAAGATGAAATTCTAGCAAATGTGTATGGAGGGTACAAGTTTCAGTGAGGATGCACAGAATTGTTCCCTAAGACACTTAAGTTTTTAGCCAAGTCAGAAAATTCTCTACTTACTTACACATTCTGGGAGAGGATCACTCCAGGTAACTCCTTTGCTTTGGATCTCACAATAACTAGTGGATGAGCCAATTAAGATATATCTAGATAAGAGAAGCTCAAAGGTATTAATGGAATTCACACTTTAAATTAAATTATATAAAGGTGACTAAACAGAGAGACATTAAAATGAAGAAATGCTGTTTTTTCAGTTAAGGAATCATAGAGAGGATTTTTGGGAGAGGGGGACTAAGTAGAACAAAGTGTAATGACACATGTTTGAAAATGCCACCATGAACCCATTTCTTTGTATGTTAAAGATTACCTTAAAAGTCAAAAAGTGACACATAGGTACAAAAATATCACAACAAAACCCATTACTCTGTATGCTAACTGTCTTAGTTAGGGTTTTACTGCTGTGAGCAGACAGCATGACAAAGGCAACTCGTATAAGGACAACATTTAATTGGGGCTGGCTTACAGGTTCAGAAGTTCAATCCAGTGTCAAGGTAGGATCATGGCAGAATCCAGGCAGGCATAGTGCAGGAGAAGTTGAGAGTTCTACATCTTCATCTGAAGGATACTAGGAGAAGACTAGCTTCCAGGCAGCTAGGATGAGGGTCTTAAAGCCCACACCCACAGTGACACACCTACACCAACAAGGCCCACCTCCAAATAGTGCCACTCCTTGGGCTAAGCATATTCAAACCATGACATTTCATTCCCTGGCCCCCATAGGCTTGTTGAAACATATAATAAATCTAGGGGGCCATGCCTAAACATAGCATAGTGCAAAATACATTTAGTCCATCTTCCAAAGTCCCCACAGTTTATAGCAGTCTCAACAATGATAAAAGTCCAAAGTTCAAAATCTCTTCTGAGACTCATCTGATCACTTAAGTGTAATCCCCAAAGCAAGACAGGAAACCAGCTGGGCAAACTCCAAACTCTACATCTCCAAGGCTGATGTCAAAGTGGTCTTCAAATCTCCAACTTCTTTTTCATCTTTGTTGACTGCAAAAAATTTCTTTCTCCTCTGCTGGTTCTATTTACTCCCTTTTAGAAGCTTTCTTCAGCAGGTATTGCAAGGCTCTGACATCTCGAACATCCTGGGGTCTCTAAAGCACCTTCAACAGTTATAGCTTCTTGTTTCAATATCTGGAATTCACACATGATTGATCTTCTGGGCTCCTCCAAAGGGCTTGGGTCATATCTCCAGTTCTGCTCTCTGTAGCTTTGCTTCTAGGCTCTGTTAACTTCACTCCACTGCTGCTGCTGCTGTTCTTCATGGGTATCCCATGGTGCTGGTAACTCTAATACACTGGGGTCTTCTACTGCAACTAAGCTTCACCAACAGCCTCTTATAGGCTCCCTTTATGGTGCCAAGCCTCAACTTCTTTGCATGAACCCTTCAGCCTGAGCCATTAACTGCTTCTAAGGCTGCACCTTCGCTAGTGGCCTTCTCTGGTCTCTCACAGTGCCAAGCCTCAGTTGCTCTCCATGACTCCTTCATACCTTCAAAACCAGTACCACTTGGGAACTCTTACACATTACCAAGTTCAGTTGCAGCATGAGGTACAACCTTGGCTACTTCTGGAACATAGATTCTTTGTGATCTCAGAAAATACTTCTCAGAAGATTTCACCCAGTAGTCCCTTCTATTCTTGAAGCCAGAGCCACATAGTTGAAGCTGTTGGGGCTGGAACATCCCCCAACACACACATATACCTTGTTCTATTACATTATCACCAGCTTTTTGTTTTCCAACTCCTGCCAACTGCCTAAGCTTAGCTCTCCTGGACCTTGCTCTGTATATTGACCTTGAACTTAGAAATCTACATGCCTGTCTCCTAGGATTAAAGGTATGTACCATCATGCATAGATTTAAGCTTTTCTTCACCAAGAATTTGCTCTGTCTCAGGCTGGACTTGAACTCAGAGATCTGCTTGGCTTTATCTCCTGAGATTAAAATATGTACCACCATACCTATATCTAAATTTAGCTGGGTAGGATCTTGCCCCAAAATCCCACTCCCTTAATCTGTCATCTCCTAGGACACAGGATTCAGCTCCATTCTACTTCCTGGTGCCCCTTTAATACTTAAACCATATGTTTTGTATTTTTTCCTTTCTCAGCTTGCTATGCTTGTTCAAAATGCTCTTCACGAGACTTAACCAGAGAACAAAGTCTCTGCTGGGCTGTTTTTGATACTTCCCTTGCCAATGCAAGTAGTATAAACTTCTTTACCTTAGCCTCAGGTAGACTTTTCAGACAAGGGCAAAATACAGCCACATTCTTCACTAAAATACCACAGAAATAGTCTCTAGGTCACATTCTGAAATTCTTCTCTACTGAAACCTCTTGGGCCAGATCTACATAGTTCAAATCACTCTTAGCAACAAAGTCTTCCTTATTCCTACTAGGATAACCCATTAAGTCCCACTTTAAGCATTCCACCACTTTCTAAATTCAAAGTCCCAAATCCACATTCTTCCAAACAAAAGCATGGTCAGCAATATCCCACTCCTGGTACAAACTTCTGTCTTAGGGGTTTACTACTCTAAACAGACACCATAACCAAAGCAACTCTTATAATGACAACATTTAATTGGGGCTGGCTTACTGGTTCAGAGGTTTAGTCCATTATCATCAAGGCAGGAGCATGGCAGCATCCAGACAGGCATGGGGCAAAAGGCCCTGAGAGTTAAAGATCTTTCTCTGAAGGCAGCTAAGAGAAGACTAAGCTCCATGCAGCTAGGATGAGGGTCTTAAAACCCATACCCACAGTGACACACCTACTCCAACAAGGCCACACCTCCAAATAGTGCCATTCTCAGGGCTAAGCACATTCAAACCATGACACTAACTAAAAATTAATTCAATTTTTAAAAAGATTACCATACATTGTAATGAAGTATTTTATAATGCATTTCAAGCAAAGGTTACACATGATTTACATATTAAAATTAATGTACATATTAAAACTGTACATTACATGGCAGCAAAAACTAGACCAAATGCTCTTATAAAAAACAAGTAAGGGGGCTGAAGTGATGATTCAGCGATTAAGAGCATTTCCAGCTCACAGTCACTTGTAACTCTAGCTCTAAGGGATCCAACATCTTCTGTTCTTTTCAACTGCACTCACACACACACATACACAGCGAGAGAGAGAGAGAGAGAGAGAGAGAGAGAGAGAGAGAGAGAGACAGAGAGACAGAGAGAGAGAGAGAGAGAGAGACAGAGACAGAGAGAAGAAATCATTAAGGGCTAGTCACATGGCACTTGCTGCCAATTCTGACAGCCTGAGTTGTGGAAGTAGTGAATGGACTCCCTCCTACAAAATATCTTCATTTCCATGTTTGTACCATGGCATGTATGCACCTATGTACATGCATACCTAGACACATTACATACATACACACACACATTCATAAAGTTAATTTTTTTGAGAGAGTAAGGGCTAGGTCTAGAGGTCTTCACAAATAATTCTAGCACCTTTGGAGAATCAGACTGGCAGTTTGTGAGTCTGAGAGCAGCCTGGGCCACTTAATAAGATCTTGTCTCAAAATAAAACAAGAAAAACAACTGAAGGTAAATCTTGGGTTTCACACAAGGAATACCATTTTCAGACAGCCCAACAAGATCTAAGATATATATAAAAGAAGGAAGTTGAGGTTAGCTTCAGTATTCTGTGTAGCATCATCCACCAGCTAAAAGATGCCGCTGCAGTACTCACAGGGCATCTGATACTTCCATTCTTATCTATAATACATTCTGATTGATGTCATCTCTGCTCCTTTTCACTCCTCCCTCCCCCTCACTCACCCTTCTTCCTGCAAGTCCCATTTGTATCTTTTTGTCTTGTGACCTATTAAGGTTAATTTATATGCCTCTTGACATATCAATGTGTCAGGTAAATTTGAAAACCCATTCATGAAGGTGAAAAAGAAGGTTATTCTGAAAGCCAGTATATCTAATACTGGTTATCAAGGGACAATTGGATCGCTTATGCACAATAGTGGTTTGTAACTACAGTTTTACAAAGGCATCAGAACATTGTTCAGAACAGCAAAAGATTGGACATATCCATGAATCAGTCCAAAGAGTTTCAGCCATGACACGACGGTACAGTAAAATTCTCCACAGTTGTAAGAGGAAATTAATGAAGACCCTCTCTACATACAAGTATAAACTATGTACAAGATTTACCGATGAGTGTAAAAGTCAAGTGTGATTCAAAACTACATTCTCCCATTCTTTTTTGAGGGTGTGTCCACTCCCATGCTCCAGTTAATGGCACTGCTCCTAAGGACATAAGGGCGGCACTAATACACTTAGTGAATTGTACAAAAGCAAGCAAGCAAACAAACAGAAACATGAAGCTTGGAGAGGAAGACATGTTGTGGGGCATGTAGGGAAATTGGAAGGGGAGACAAGGATGTATATGATCCTATTTCGTTGTATACACGTATGACATTCTCACAATATGTGTGTGCAATTCTCAAGAATAACTTAGAATATTAAAAACTGAACCCAGATGGGTTTAATGATGCAAACCTTTAATTCTAACACTTAGGAGGCAGACTTAGGTGGACCTCTGTAAATTTAGGGCCAACCTGGTATATAGGGAGTTCTAGACCAGTGATGGGTACATGGCGAGAGCCTGTCATTCGTGTGTGTGTGTGTGTATGTGTGTGTGTGTGTGTGTGTGTGTGTATGCATATATATATATTTTTTTTAATAGTTTAAAATGATCTGTGTTATCAGAAATATATGCTGATCTCTTGGCTTGTATTTGAATAAGAAAATACTACAATGATACAAAAGAAACTGAAAAAAATTCTTTTTTTAGCACAGGAAGGAATAGGGCACATGGAGATGGGATGGAAGTGAGAACTCTCAATACATACTCTTTATATCACTTCAAAATTTGAAAGTAGCTATTTTTAAAGTTAATTTAGAGGAATTATTTCTAAATTACTTTACACTCACCCTTCTGAGCAGCTGAATTCTATCTGCGATCCAAAAGAAAAGTCTGTCTTAACTTCCACCTGTCCATTTTGTATGTCTCCTGGATTCCTGCAGGATTTTTCTAAAGAAAAATCAAAATGATGGTAAGTGATTCCCACCATCCGCAGGCACTGCAATTAGAAACCAATAGGTCTATGCCCACCTCCACACCCGGACAGAACTGCTTGTTTAGAGTCACATTTATCTGAGTCCAACTCACTGAATTTTTGTTCTGGAGGGAAAATGAACACAAATTTTGATTTCTTCATTTTCACCCTGGTGTGTTTTAGCAAGAATCATTTCCTTGACTATTGGAGAGAAAGAGAGAGAGAGAGAGAGAGAGAGAGAGAGAGAGAGAGAGAGAATACATGCTATCACTGTGTTACTGTTGGGGGACAGTATAGAATGTGTGTATTCCCTACTCATAGTGAATTATCTGTTCTTCCAAATCATGAAATATTTTGTTTTGTGCACTGTTTTACTTAATTTTTAAATTAGTATGCAAAAGAGTGGGTTTCATTTTGACACTTTCATATATGAATAGCATTGTATTTTATCATATTTACCAGCCATTGTGATCATTGTCCTTTACCCAATGTATGTCTGCATGCATGCATGCATACATTACGTAGGTAGGTATTATGTGTGTGTGTGTGTGTGTGTGTGTGTGTGTGCATGTATAGATGGATGCCTGGATGCATATGCATGTATTTTAAAATCTAGATTCTGCATATTAAAAACAAGCATTCACCATGTGTTTGAGATAAGATGATTACTTTCTGGCCATTTAATCCTAGATATTTGAATTACTATTATTATCGTTACTATTTTTACTGTTGTTATCATTGTTATTTTTGTTTGGGGGTTGAGGTGCAGGCACACACATGCTACAACATGCATGTGGAGGTCAGAGTCAGTTCTCTCCTTCCACCTTTACATGGGTTCCAGGAATCAACCTTAGGCCACCTGCTTTCTTACAGAATCCAGAACGATCAGCCTAGAGATGGCACCATCCACAATGAACTGGGTTCTTTTCCATAAGTCACTAATGAAAAAAATGCCCGAGAGACTTGTCTACAGCCAGACCTATAGAGGCAGTTTTTCAACTGAAGCCCTCTCCTCTCCAACGACTCTAGCTTGTTGACCTAAAACTACCCAGTACAGTTTATCTTTCTTCATTGCAATTAGCACATTTCTTAATTTCTACTTTCTTTTTTCTGCTTTCCAGAAGATCCATACTTGTATATATTAAAATTGCTGGCTGATGAATTCACTAGTTCCTTAGTGACTTGCAAATGCAAGGATTTTATAACCAGAGACAACTTTCCAAACCTGACAAATGCACAAGTGAGGGAAATAAATGTTGGTACTTACTGACACAGGAGATATTAATCTGCCATTTCCCAGTAGATGTACAGTAAATACTCTGGGATGAGGTTGCCCTACTATAGCCAGGGCGGCAATTGTATTTCAGGATGGTGTGACTTTCGAACTCTGTCTGATTCACCTCATTTGCTGGCAGGGCATAGGGTAAATCAGGTGGTGGACCACATTTGCCTAGACACCAAAGGAACAGGAACATTTTAATGTTTCAGTAGTATAATTTTAGAGAGAGAACAATTCCTTTCTCCTCTAATCAAGAAAAATAAAAAATATACTAGTTCTCTGTCATGAATTTATGAGAGATGCACAGATAATGTCTGCTGATAAATGATCCCGATGATGATTAAAGACTACATTTTTATCTCTTCTCTACTATATAAAATACTTCTTCTAAAAAGGAGACAGATGTAAATTTTATCAGCCTACATTATCTATCTCTGCTCAGAGTTCGTATATGCAAAACCAAAAATTCCTATAAATTTGCCTTAACAGGTACATATTGTTTCATTTGAACTGACACAATAAGCCAGACACGATGGTGTGGAAGAAAGATTGTGAATTCAAGTCCAGTCTGGGCTACAGAGAAGAGAAAACAGAATTACTGAGATATAAAACTCATTATACTACTTTCCCTGTTAGAAATGAATGGCGATAACACAACTAAGAGCCCAGTGGAAGCACAGTCCCTACTTCTCCATTCCAGATCAACCCTTAGGCTGCTAAATGTGGAAATGTGTTCCCTTGCTGTTAAACAATATAAATTTATTTCAAATCCGGGTTGGGAAACAGGTTTCTTAGGAGACTTAGATAAGAAACTCTAGATTAAACACCTAGAAACTGCCCCTGTTGTGTGTGACCCTAACTCCAGCTGGCCTCCGCTAACTTAGATACCTCGAATTTTTAAGATTTGTAAGTAACTGTCACTTGTCCATCTGGACTTGTTGCTCTCCACTCACCAAATACAGCAACCCAAAGAGCAGCAGTGAAGGTCATTTGGAACAAAGTTGGGCCAGAGACTCTGCAGAGCGTAGAAAAGGGCCAGGCCACAGCATCTCTGTTTCTATGAAGCCTCCCATGTGAAGCTCTTGTGGGGCGCAGGGCCCGGTGCTGCTTTGCCAGCATTTGCTCTGCCAGGAAACCTGAGTTCAGTAAACAACCATTTAATCTACTTGCCACAGAGCATTGGGATACATGCTTTGATAGCCATGTCTTCAAGGAAATGACAGCCTACGTGGGAAGATGAGACGTGAGCACAGAGGTTACGAGATGACACAGTGAGGACTCACCTCTGCAAAAGCCACCTCTAGGAAGAGAAATTCAGTCCACATGAAAAAAGGGAGTGAATTTGCAGAGGATACACCAGAGCCCGGTGTTCTGTGAAGCCAAAGAATAAATTCGAGTCTGCTAGAAGCAGGAGACAGTGTTACAATTTGGCAAATTAGGTGCCGGTCTCCTCTCTCCTGGTTCCTTTACTAAATAACTAACCTCTGAGGTTATTCAGATTGTAGATACATATTGAAGGTTTAAAGGCTAACATCCAAATATAAGAGAAAACATGCAACATTTGTCTTTTGGGGTCTGAGTTATCTCACTCAGGATGATTATTTTTTCTAGCGTTATCAATTTATCTGTGAATTTCATAACATCATCTTTATTTCTTAACAGCTGACTAACATTCCAATGTGTAAATTAATCACATTTTCAATACCCATTCATTCGTTGATAGACACATAGGTTATTTCCAATTTCTGGCTATTATGAATAGAACAGCAATGAACACAGATGAGTAAGTATCTCTGCAGTCGGATGTAGAGTCCTGTGGGCTTATGCTCAAGTGGGTAATCTGGATCTTCTGGTAGATCGGTTTTCAGTTTTCTGAGGACCCTACCCACTGATTTCCGTTTTGGCTGTACCAGTTTGCACTGCCACCACTAGTGAATAAGTTTTTCCCTTTCCTGGCATTCTCACTAGCATGTGTTGGCATTTGTTTTCTTGATCTTGGCCATTCTGACTAGAGTAAGATGAAATTTCAAAGTTGGTTTAATTTCCATCTGACTGATGGCTAAAGATGATGGACATTCCTTTAAGCCTGTCTCAACTATTTGTGTCTGAACTTTTGAGAACTTGCTATTTATTCTGTGTCCCCCTTTTAATTGCGTTATTTATTTTCTTGATGTTCAGACCTTTTTTTAAAATTCTTTACATAGTCTAGATAGTAACCCTCCCGATGTATAACTAGTGAAGATTCCTAAAAGATGTTTTCTTCTCATTCTGTAGCTGCTGCTTTACCCAAATAATAGTGTCCTTCACTGTACAGAAGCATTCAAGCCTCGTGAGGCCCCATTCATTAATTGTTGGCCTTAATGCCTGTGCTGCTAATGTCTTGTTCAGAAAGTCCTTTCCTGTGCCAGTGAGTTCAAGCCTATACAGCACAGCCTTGTAGATGGACAAAGAGAAGACTGGAATATGAGGGTTAAATGGGAAGGGTAATAGGAGAGCAGAATAAACAAGGGAATATGAAAAGTGATAAACAACGTTAAAAGCCATTTGAAAAATTATATGGAAATCTGCTACTGTAGACTCTTCCTAAAACTATATACATTTATGGAATGAATTTAAGTGGAATAACCATATAGTGGGGAAAACAATGCCCCAACTAGATATCTTATGTCACCAAATAAATATCACAGGCTATTTCTAAGGCTATTGATTGCTTTCCACCTGATGGTAAAGCCCCATTGCTGAAGACAATGGTATCAAACATAGAGAAACCAAGCTGGTACCTAACTAGAGGTTTCACCCTTACTAGCATTCATTGTACTGGGAGGTACTAGGCACACTATGGGAGGAGGAACGTCATCATCAATATCACCTTGATACAAACTTTCAGACCCACAACAGAGATCTGCCTGCAAGCTATCCTGGTGCAATAGTGATACAAACATTATGGAAGAAAACAATCTTTTTTTTTTTCCCCATTGGATTTAAGGCCCATTCCGTGAAATGGAATCCATACCTAACACTGCTAAATTGGCTTAGAAGAAAACCTATTATTATTCTGCTAACTGAACATAGCAATAAAATGAATGCTAATGATACATTGCTATACTCATAGATTAGTACCTCACTAAACCCCAATCAGAGAAGCTTCTTCTTGCAGTAGATTGTCATTAACACGGTCACCCAAAACTGGACAATATGCAGAAAGTGAGACATTTTAGAGTACTCAGTCCTAAATGGGATGTCTTCATCAAACCTCTCCCCTCAAGAATCAGGGATCTCTGAGGAAGAAGAGATGGAAAGACTGTAAGAGCCAAAGGTGGTAGATGGCTCACTCTAAGGAAATAAGTGTCTTCCATATACAACTCTTAGCTTTTTACCTTAAAAACGCTATAATAGATGTAATTCTATGTATAAATATATAAATATAGTTTTAATGAACTTTTCTCATCTGGGCTGATGGTGATGGTGGGTCCTCCAAGACCCAAAGACCACCTAACAAAACACCAATACCAGACATAAGAAGACCTGTTTTGAGTTTTTATCTAGGGCCATCCAAAAGACTCCCAAGACATACAACCTATTGCTATTGCCCTTGGTTACCCTCTAATAGCAAAAGGTAAGTCGCTATTGCTGAAGACACCATGCACTTCAGAAACAAGACCTAGAGACCCCTGAAATGGAACTGATCTGAATGCCCCCTCCCTGAGGACTCAAATGTTAATAGATGGCGTCATGCAAGCGTCCATAAAGGGGGAGGGGCAACTAACAGGCCTGCCCAGCTATGATGTCTATGCACACATCAAGGATCAACATGACACACTAACTCTAAGGGTGTAGTGGTGCGAAACATAGTTTAAAAGTAACCAGAAACTCTAATTGGATTTAAGACCCATTCAACAGGAGGAAAACCATGTCTGTTACTGAAAGCCTAGCTAACTAACCACTCAGCGCTAGTGAAGTCACAGTTATTAGCAGAGAATCTACAACCACTAATTTACTAAACCAGCATAATCTCTAACAACAATCTATAAACATTTGTCCTTATACTCACATAGTCTTGAACCCTCATCAGAACACACACACACACACACACACACACCACACAAACAGAAAGAAAACCCCAACTTGTCTTTCCAACAAAGACCATCACAGAAAATCACAATCAAAATACAGAATTATGGGGCCCATTTCTAATGGTTGTATATAAAAAACACTCCTGCACCTGAGGGGAAACTTTACAGAAGAGGTGTCAGAAAGATTGTAGGATTCAGGGGATTAAGGAATTTACTGTGAAATTGTGTCACCTAGTAACATCACGAACTGTATCAGAAAAGTATCGCCAACGTGATACCCTAACCCCCCAAACATGACCCAAACAAGGACACTGATGAACTACAAAACTAGGCAGGGGAATCCCATGAGGCCTTGATTCTACACAAAGAACTATAGGTAACTGAGGAAAGCTGGGGGTGAGAGATGTGATCTTCCCCATGGAAGAGCCACAACCATTGTGCCAAATGATCGGCCCTGAAAACATACACATAAATAACATTATGTGGACTGAACAGGTTGTATTTAGGATACATGCATGCAATAACAATGAAAAGGAGGCCATATTTGACAGAGAACAAGAAGGGCTGTATGGGAGGGCTTGGAGGGAGGAAAGGGAATGGAAAATGTAATTAAATTAATCTCAAAAATAGTACCTAGAACACAGAAGTGCATGCTCTAAAGAGTCTGACGACCAGCTTTACCCACAATGCCCCACCCAAGTGCTCAGTAGCCCACTGACCTGCAATAGTAGAGAAAGACTATGTGGTGGTGCCTGGATCTCTACTGTACTAGTTTCTCCCAAGATGAGAGTTGATCATATTATCCTAAAGTTGGCCAGTACTTGCTCCATCAAAAAGTTCCTGGAGTCTACCCACGCAGATGATCCTCGCATTCCACCCACGAATGTGGCTGGTCAGGCAGTTGAGTTTGACAGACAGGGAGAAACCCTCCCTTGTCCCAGTTGATGATTAACAGACAGAAGCAGCAGTGTTTACCTAATCTCCTTCTCTCCCAGCCCTCATTCTTCATCATGTGTTGCAATTATTTATTTTCTTCTCTGCCAACCATTTCCCCTAAGTTAGAAGGGTGATTGGAATTTGATGCCAGAATCTTCCATCTTTTCAAAATCATAAGAGTTACACAACACAAAACCCAACCAGCCTAGAAACCCTGAGTTGGAGTTCAGACCCATTCCAACCAAAATGATCCTCTTCCCAGGACATTAGTCCCAGAGGCCCTAGGGGACCTCAGGTCTGAGGGCCTTGCTCTTTACTGGTCTCCATGCATCACCAGAAGCTGCAAAAGACACAGTGCATTTTGTTTACTGAGTTCATGTTATGTACTGACTTGCCTGGAACATACTCAGAGCTCAACAGATGTTAACAACTACCACGACCAGGTACCAAGTGATCTCTAGAAGTCAGTCTGACACTGGTCACTACTCAGAAAAATACAATAAAGGTGCTAATTTTTGAATTTGAGATCACATAGCCTACTGATAAAGTCAAGTCCTGAAATGGCCCATTTAGTCTGTTAATAATACATTTAAAGATTTGTGTGCCCCAAAGATTGCTATTGAAAAGCAGTTCTGGACCAGGAAGATGGCTCTGTGGGTAAATGTGCATGTTGTGAAGTCGAAAGACCTGAATATTATCCCCAGAATGAACCAACTCGTACATGTTGTCCTCTGACCACCACATGCATGCCATGCCCCAAATGTTCTTCATATAAATAAATAATTGTAACTCTAAAAATAAGTAGTAAAAATTAGTTCTTACAGGATGGAGTGGTATAAGTTTGTAACTGTAGCACTTAGGAGGCTGTGAGGCATTAGGATTATGAGTTCAAGATCAGCCTGGGCTACATAGTAAGATCCTATCTCAGAAACCAAGGGCTGGAAATGCTGTACAGTGGTAGAGCACTTGTCTGACATGTACAAGATCCTTGGGTTGGGTCAACATAGTAAAAAACAAAAACAAACAAACAAAAAACTCTTTGGCATCATAATCTATTCTCTGTAATAAACACTAATGGCCCCACAAATTGAGCTTGTCAGTTAAGTTTGACAAACATATGAGACTTAGGGTGTGCCTTCAGTGATAAACAGAAATTACTTAGAAGAAAATGAGAAGGGTGTTAGAGACAAAGAAAGCACAGCCACATCACAAAGGTAAGAGACTGATTTAATGTCACAAGAGTCCACGTAAAGGCCATCCTATAAAGTCCTGGAGGCCAAGTTGGGGGAAATAACACCTTAAGTTCAGTCTTCCAAATATCGTTTCCCAATGTGTGTGCAAGTTCCTTTCCTGCTTTCTACTATGATGGGCGCAGAGTTTTTTCTCCCAGGGGACTAACTTATCTTTCCCTAACCAGATCATTTTGACTTCTATTTCATGAAAGCACTCTGTATTAGTTTTATCCGTGTCATCCCTCATTTAAAGGGTTAATTCTTCTTTTCTAAATTTTTCACATTGTCCCTTATCCTAAAGTGTTCCTGCCATCTTGCCAAAACTTCACCTTTCTTTTCCTTCTTTAGTCTGATGCTGAACTTCTCAGGAATGCAGAATTCATCTGCAAGTTCAAATGTCTTCGGTTTATTTCTTGTAATTTCTCTGAAGCCTTTGACATTGCTGAACATTTCCATTCTAAACTACACTTGCCCTTGGACTCTTGTGACTCTTAGTTGACTCTTGTCTCTTGTGACTCTTAGTGCAGTCAACTGGGAGATGGGCCTCTGTGCATGTTGAGGGAGGGGGGTTATCTTGATTATGTTAATTGAGGTGGGAAGATGTGAGAACTACAGGCAGCATCATTCCCTAGGCAGAAGTCCTGTACAGTACAGACAGTGAGAAGAGCATGTTAGGACATGCATGTTATTTATTGTACTCTTCTGACTGAGTACATACTATGATCAACTACTTCATGCTAATAATGCTTTTAATTCCCTGCTGTGATGGTCTGCAATATGGAACTGTGAGAGAAAAACAAACAAACAAAAACTTTCTCCCTTAAGTTGCTTTAGTAAAGGTATTTTATCACTGCAACAGGAAAAGAAACTAAGCTCCCATAACTAACCCTAAACTCCCCTGAATCTTCTAATTTCTTTTAACTTTTTGATAACTCCTTTTCCTCACTCTTACCCATTTAAAAATATATATATATTTCATCCCCTCCTCTCTCTTTTTTTATTTTGTTATTTAGAAAGAGTCCACTATGTAGCCCTGGCTGACCTGGAACTCAATACATAGATCAAGCTGGCCACTGCCATGCCTAGCTCTTTTCCTTATTAAAAAAAATAAATCTCTTTACTGAATTTATCTATTTTCATCCTCTACATAACCCCCATAGGAGGACCACTCCATAGTATCTCACTGCCTTTGTTTACTGTCCTAAGTTCTGCTCACATTATTATTGCTGCCTGAGGGATATATTCAAATACCTCACACAGCACATCTAAAGAGAACGCTGAGTTTTCAAGGATGGAACTTCAGGGCTGCTTTTGAATACTTCTTCCCTAATACAATCACTCTGCAAGTTATTTTGGTAAGCATCACCACCCCTCTCATATCCACTGCTCCATTTTAATTTCTGCTGCCATGAAAACAGTCCAGACTATCAGTATCTTTTGTGTGGACATCTTAGTCTGTTTTCTGTTTCTATTGCAGAATGCCTAAGACTGGGTACTTTATAAAGACCATAGATTTATTTCTTATATCTCCGGAGACTGTTGGGTCTAAAACTGAAGGGCCTGCTTCTGGCGAGGGCTGTGCTGCTGGTCATCCCATGGTCGGAGGTGAAGGGCAAGAAAACAGGCATGAGGCAAGGAGTGAATGGAACTGAACACAGTTCTTTTATCAGGACTCCAGTTCTAACTAACCCACTCTGTACCAATCCACTCTGAGGACACTAGTCGATTAAACCTAATCAGTTCTTGTGCTGGATAGTTTTATGTCACAAGCTAAAGAAGTGGGTCTCAATCTTCCTAATGCTGAGACCCTTTAATACAGTTCCTTAGGTTGTGGTGACCCATCACCACAAAATCATTTTCATTGCTATTTTACAATTGTCATTTTGCTACTGTTATGAATCATAATGTAAATAGCTGATATACAGAATATGATATGCTACCCCTGCGAATGGGTCGCTCAGCCCCCAAAGGGGTTGAAACCCACAGATTGAGAAACACTAAGCTACTGAGCTAATGTTACCTGAGAGGAAGGAACCTCAATTAAGAAAATTCCTCCATATGATGGAACTGTAGGCAAGACTGTAGAGCATTTCTTAATCATAACTTAATTGATGGAGGAAGGTCCAGCCCTTTATGGTTGATGCCATTCCTGGGTTGGTGGTCCTAGGTAGTATTAGAAAGCAGATGGAGCAAGCCATGCAAGCAGCACCCCTCCATGGTCTCTACACCAGCTCCTACCTCTATGTTCCTGCCCTGCTTGAGTTCCTGACTTCCTTCAATGATAAACTACAAAGTGGAAGTGGAAGCCTTTCCAACTTGCTTTTGGTCATGGTGCTTCATCACAGCAATCGAACCCCAACTGGAGATGTCTCCAGGATGAACTTTGGGGAGCATCTGAACTGCAGTAACCCTTTTTATTGGTTTCCCCATCTCACTTGTGATGGTTTGTATATGCTTGGGCTAGGGAGTAGCACTGTTAGGTATGGCCTTGCTGGAGCAGGTGTGTTACTGTGGGAGTGGACTTTAATACCCTAGCTGCCTGGAAGGCAGTCTTCTCCTAGCAGCCTGCAGATGAAGATGTAACTCTCGGCTCCTCCTGCATGATGACTGCCTGGATGCTGCCATGCTCCTACCTTGATGATGATGGACTGAACCTCTGAACCTGTAAGCCAGCCCCAATTAAATGTTGTCCTTACAAGAGTTGCCTTGGTCATGGTGTCTGTTCACAGCAGTAAACCCTAAGACATCACTCCTTCTCCACCTCAACCCAGCTGCAGCTGGTTGTCTTTATACTGTGAGAACTCATCCCCCATGCTGTCCTCCCCTCACCACTTGAACGCCACGCCTATCCACTGCCTACCCAAAGAGGTTCGAATTCTCTAACTGCCTTCAAAGCTATTAACTGGATTTAAAGAACCGCCCCCCCCCCTTCACCATTTGGTCATGTTTCACTCAAGCCAAACCCAGTTACGTGTTATTGCCTAAACATGCTCCATGTTTCTTGCATCTCAGCAACCCTTTCTGAAAAAAGTAAATCAAATATTCACTTTAAAACACTGAAGTGCTTTAAGAGTATACGCACATGATATCATACTTATTGTTGTTATTATTATTATTATTATTATTATGCCATTTTTACTTAAGATTATATTTCAAGACTTTCTATTCCTTCATAATTACCACTGGAAATGCTGCAAAAATATTTCGTGTATCATAAACTCTAAAAGCATTCCAAATATTGGCCAGGGTAGTACATGTCTACATGCCCAGACTTGGGAAACAGAGAGGAGAATCTAGAGTTCAAGGTCATTCTCAACCACAAAGGGAGCTTAAGGCCAGCCAGAACTACATGAGACCCTGTGTCCAAACAGCAACAAAAATCTAAATACAAGAGTAAAATAATTATGTCGTTTAAAAAATATTTTCCCCTCAACCTCCTCCCAAACAGAAGTGTCCCTCTCCATCTGTGCTCCCATAGTGCACTGCTCTGGAGTCATTTTCATTCTAACTGCCCACAAATAATATATGTTTGCAGATGGTGTGTCTGCTAGAAGATACTTGGCTACTTAAAAGTTCATTTCTTACAATCCTTTCAATATTGCCCAGAGCTTCTCTGATGTTTTGAATGGTCTTACATGTTCTGGACATATGTAGGAACATGCCCGAGGATGGGGAGTGAGAAATGAGAATCAGGTGATGAATCCCGTGAGATCTGACTCCAGAGACCAGCATCAGGGTACAGATCTGAGTTTATTGCCCATAAGTTTATATAGGGTTCGAGCAAATCTCAAGCCCCTGAATCCTTGACCAATCATGTTTCCCCACACTGTCACCATGCTCCAGTGAAAGCCCTGCCTGATGAGATAACTCAGAAGGAGTGGGGGGGAGGGTATTGTCATCTGTGAGGACTTCCATGAAGATGAGGAAAGCAGCCAGTGCCCTGGTCTCTGTTCCTTTTTTGCTATCTCATCGGTGTGCTGAGAGCCATCTTAGATCTAAGGTGTATTTTTATTTCCTCTGTCTGTAAGTGAGCATCAATGAAGAGCTCAAGTCAGTCAGATATGACATGTTGACAGAAAGTCTTAAGAGTTCTTTTGTCTTTTACATTCTAAATAAGGAGTCAAAAATACACTCACCCATGGTGATGTGGGGCTGGGAGTCATCCAAAAGACAATAAATTATCATATCAAGCTTAAAAACCGGGCTTCCTTAATGGTGTAGGGAGTGTTTGGGACCTAATTCTACTTCTGTCTCAATGGGCCATTTTATTTATTTTGTTGGAAATATTTTAATGTTTTTAATTATTCTTTGAGAATGTCACACAGTATATTTTTATATTTTCCCATCCTCCAGCTCCTCCGAACTCCCTTTACCCACATTCTTCGTGTTCTTTCTTTCTCTTAAAAAATGAAAGTGCTGAGCCATGGTGGCACACACCTTTAATGTCAGCCCTGGGGAGGCAGAAGCAGGTAGATCTCTAAATTCGAGGCCAGCCTGGTCTACAGAGAGGGTTTCAGGACAGCTGTGGCTACACAGAGAAACCCTGTCTCTGAAACCCAAAAAGAAAAGGAAAAAAAAGAATACTGAATCTGATTTGTGTTGACTAGCTCCCCTGAGCACCGGCCTGCCCTAGAGGGTGGTTGGTGTACCAAGTGTCACTCCATTGAAGAGAAGAAATTTCTCCTTTCCCAGCAGCTATCAAGTGAGAATAGCTTATTTGCCAGGGGTGGGCCTTGTGCCCACTTCCCTTTCTCCGTGCGGGGATTTTGTCCTGCTTGAGCTTGTGCAAGTCTTGGTATTCTGTCATCATCTCTGTTGTGAATTTATATGTGCATCTTCCCTGTTGTGTCTGAAAAATGTGGCCACCTACCACCTCTGGCTTCTCCACACTTTCTACTCTTTCTGCTCAGTTCCCTGAGTCTTCAGGGTAGGGGTGTGATAGATACCTCATTCAGGGCATAGTATTCCAAAGTCAGTCTCAGTCTCTCTCTCTCTCTCTCTCTCTCTCTCTCTCTCTCTCTCTCTCTCT
>JADRCH010000270.1:1450098-1482031 GCA_019843965.1 Rhynchomys soricoides
TCTCTCTCTCTCTCTCTCTCTCTCTCTCTCTCTCTCTCTCTCTCTCTCTCTCCCCGTATCATTCAGTTGTAGGCATCTGTGTAAATTATCATCTATCAAGAAGTAGTTTCTCTGATGAGGACTAAGTGGTGCACAGACCTATTTGGTACAGCAGTATATATAGCAGTATGTCATTAGAGTCATTTTATTGCTGTGTTCCTTTAGCAGAATAACAGTAGTACATTTCCCCTAGGACCTAGGACCTATCTAGTCTCAGGTTCTTGGCCACTTTCACAGTGTCAGAGATGGTTACCATCTCACGAGGTAGGCCTTGAATCCAATCAAAAAGGGGTTGGTTACTCCGCTAACAGCCAATATTGTGCCACTTGTCATAGCTTATATGCAGATCATTATTAACAGCTTGCAGGCTCATAGCTGAGGGAAGTTAGTGGTTCCTTTTCTCTTCTGGTAGCATCAATGGCACCTTCTAGCACCGGACATACTATCCAAAAGGGATGAAGCTTCCAGTTGAGAACCAGACAGATTTTTTCCATGTTGTCTGCCATAGATATGTGTGTCTTCATCAATGGGGACTTACTATCAAGTTGTCAGAATAACCAGTAGCACTGGCGGTAACCTTTAGTGCTTTGGGATGGTGGGGTGGGCAGGGTGTGGGGCTCAATCGGCAGTTGTAATTGTAAAGATGTAATTGTTGTATTTTTCCAGGATGAAGTTAGTTTGTCTCAGTGATTTTGAAAATTCTGACTTCTCATCTATGTCACATGTGAGGCACACTCAGATCAGACGCAAGCTTTCTCATTCCCCCACACAGCTGGAGAACTAAGCTCTGCATTCAACCCTGGTCTGAAGGAGAGAACCACCATACCTGGGCCTTCTACACTCTAAGTACCATTCCCACAGACACCCCACACACTCTTACACACAGTAAGTCAACTGTATGGCCACAGGACCTTGCATTTCAGCTCAGTGAGGAACAATCCGTAAGCACCTTCAGAAGCAGTTTATTCAGAGGCGTATGTCTGTGACCGTTCTGCTTAGCTATGATACTTCAGTAAAATATCTGCCTTCAGCTTAGTTTTCTTCATCTCCAGGGAATATTTAAGTTCTTCCATTGTCAGTCCCCCTTCCTTTAGTCTTCTCACAAAGTTCTCCATGGCACTGCAAATGTCCTTACTCCCCTGAAAGGCAAGCTAGGGGAAGAAAGTTAGAACTGGGAGCTGAGGTTCAGCTCTACTCTGAAACCAGTAAGCCGCAAACCCAGGGGATTTCCACATGGATCTGAATCCTCAACACAATCAGTCCTTTATATTTTCTGGTTTAAATATAATCATTAATATCTCCCCAGGGATAAATACAGGCTAAGGTTAAGCTAAATGAAAATAAATGTGTTCAGAATATCTTAGAATCTAGACTTGGAGCAGCTTCTCACAACAGTCAGGCCCTACAGATATTGGGCACTGAGTATGCCTTGTTCTATATGCCAAATGAGGCAATAAACCCCATAAAAAAGTTGTGTTGGGTGTTTGTCATGATGGTGATGAGTGGGAATGTTTTTATACAGAAATGTGAGTTGACATCTCATGAGGCCTCTTCTGCAATCAGGTCAAGGTTAACCCATTCAAAAACACTACCCAGAATTGAGCGGATATCCACTAAAGCACATGCCAAGGGTAATGTCAGGCCTGAGACTGCAGCTAAGAAGAGAATGGATAATACCCCCTACTTACAATAGCTTCCTCCAGTGCACTCTGTCCAGCAGGTTTGGGGGGTTCCTGAATGGACTCACAGGTAGGATAGGAACTGTTCCACTCCCCATCAATGCACTGCAGCATCTGTGTGCCTATCAGGTGGTACCTGGAGATGTTAGAACAGCACTTCTAAGCTTGGGAATGGAGACTGGGTTTCTGTAGCCATATTTTACTGATTCAAACTGTGATCAAATCCACCTTCCTGCTTAAGTTATTCCATTCTAACAAAACAGCTATGAACAAAACAGCTCTCCTGAAATGGTGGGCAGACCCAAAGGATGAGTCAACCCAGAATAACATGGAGAAAAGTGAGAACTTCAGGGCCAGTATACTGGGGTCAAGGAGTGGGGAGGACAGGCGAGGGAAGCAGCGTTTGATCATTCATAACCTGAATGACATCTGTATTAAGCTCTAAGATGCAGGTGAAGGTGAATGAGCTAAAGGAAAGCACGGCGTGTGATCAGAATAAAAACAGATGTTCATACAAAACTGAGAGGTGAAACTTAAAGGCTGGTAAAGTCACATGATCCAGATTAAGGCAAGAGACAGAAAGGGCAGGAGACCCATCAGGGAGGGAGCCCAGAGCATCTGAAGGAGGGTTAGACCTTATTACAATGCTTTATGGGTCTAAATGCTAAATCATTATATTTCTGAATGTTTTTGTTTAAGGTTTCTGCTCTTGAATTCTGTGGGAACTAGTCCATTGTCTATATCTGAGGAAGTTAGAGCATCCCTGTTCTTACAGGTGCTCTTCAGGTTGTAGGCAGATGTGCTGATGGAGAAGGCATTTCCCTCCTTTGAAAACAGTAAGACAGAGAAGGAACCTCCATTCCTTCTGGGTATAGATGCTACTCTGCCTGTAAGCATGCCGCAGATCCTTGTTCTCTGACCTGGTGGTCCCAAGGATTGCTTGAAAGTAAAAGATGTCCAAACTCCCACTGACTCCTCTGAGTTACTTCCTTGGTATCTTGACACTGTTGTCACTCTCAAAGCCTCTCAGGCCTTCCTTCTGAGAGTTCATTACATTGGCCTTGTCAGCAGAATTGCAAGGAGGAACTGGGTAAGCAGATTCTGGATGAGGACATGGGTTCTGCCAGGGAAATCCCAGGCTGGCCTAAACCACCTATGTGATTTGATGTGGCCCCACTATGTGGGAAGCACCATGTGAGGACATGGATGCCTCAAAAGGACAAGAGCAATTGCTAGCCAAGTTGAAGGCAACAAACAAATCATTTGTGGGAAAGTAAAAGGAACCCTGAGCAGTCACTGCTGCCTGTGATGATAATAATGCCAGCTCAACGAAGCCATCAGCAAGGGAGTAACAGTTGGCTCATGGGAAGGTTACAGGAAGAACTCGAGTTAGAAAGAGAAGCCAGAGTGACATAAGTCAATAGCAAGAACACATCAGTGAAAAAGCTTGACCTGGCACAAGCATGATTCTAGAGCAGACTACCAAGACACAGAAGACCTAATGTAGAGATCCCTTGCAGATAAGGGCTCAAACAATCTGCCTGCTCCCAGCTGCCTGCATCCCCCTAATGCACCCCCTCACTCCTCTAGAGTTAGTGGAACTGAGAACCAAGTTCAAGCAAAAACAGTGTGTACCTTCTACTGAGACTGCGGGACATGAAGGCTGGTGGCATTCTTCTTAGGACTGCTGCAGCAGCAGCAGCAGCAACAGTCAGTCGCTATAATGTAAATGTGGAGCTACTGACAATGTGGCTAACTACTGCCATTAGATATACATGGCTCAACTCCAAAGATATCCTCATCCCGGGAAATATAGACATCTATGGAGGGATTGCAGTCATATTTAAAGGGACTTGACATGAACATGCAATATGTGTTTTGACTTTTTTTGGTGCTTATTATGACTTGTACAGTAGATATGAAAGATGTTATCTTGCACTGGGTACCTCCAGTCAGATATGAGCTCTGATATTCATATGGTTGCTATGCCAACAGATCCAAAAGGGAGTTCATATAGTGACAGATTCAGTGAAGATAGAGACAAAATTCAGAGGAGTAAAAAAGAGTGGCCTAGGAAAAGTCTCCCAAATGCATACAGCCCTAGTTAAATCAGCAGGTTCTCCCCTGGCCGACACCTACACATACAACACAGGAACAGGAGGGAAACTTGTTGGAAAGAAGGAATTTGGTGAGAGTAGGAGAGAGATGACCAAGAAAAGGTAATGGGGCATGTGAAAATGAACAAAACGCATTATTTGCATGAATGAAATTGTCAGGCAGTAATACAATTTTAAAAAATAGACAAGCAGTCAAATGTGGATGATAAAACTTTGGAAATCATTCCAACCTTTAAGAAAACATTCCAACCCCTATTCCTGAAAAGGCAGTGTGTACCAACTGGACCAGGTGACGCATCCTTGTGCCATCTACATTGCTTGCCTCAGACAGTATAGTGAGTCTCTGGTTCTGGGGAAAACAAGGAATAGAGACTTGGTCCAAGGTTCCACATTCCAGAAACAGACTCCTCATATAGAGTTGACTACATATTGGTCTCCTGTAACACAGAAAGAGTCACCATACAGATAGCTACTGGGGCCAAATATACACTTAAATATAGAAACCCAGATAAATTAAAAACCATTTAACAGGAACTGGAAGCTCCAGTAGACAAACAGTCCTAGTGCTCAGTTTGAAAGGTCTATGTCATAATCCTTGAATATATTGTAAGAGCCAACATATTCTAGGGTAGGTACCTGAAAACTACCATGGGAAACTTTGGTTAAGGTGCAGAGAAAACAAACATGTCTTGGTCAAAAGGCCAATCTTGAAAAGCCACACCAGTGGTACCACTGACTCCAGAGTCATATACCAGTATGACTCTAAGAGTATGGCAAGCACCAAGAGATCCCAGAAACAAGCCATGAGTTGGGAAGGGTAAACATCATTATGCTGGTAGGTAACTCCTTTAGTCTGTTGTCATACCCTACCCAAAAACTTGGGTACCCCCCAAAAAGACATAGCTTAAGACAGCAAGTTACTGGAAATCAAATAACTTAACACTGTTATACTGTTGAAGTCTCAAACACACTCAAACTGGACCATCATCACTGTGTCCTATGTACTGGATTTTGACAATGATTTCTTCAGTTCCAATACAGTAGATGAAAGGCAAGAATCATTCGCCTTTACCTGGGAAAGTCATCAGTGGACTTTCATCATGTTGCCTCAGGTTTATTTACACAGCCTCACAATATGCCATGGGATAACCTAGCAGAATGGACCAAACCAGAGAATGTTCAAATATTGCATCACATTGATAAGACATTAATCCGGACAAGGTCCAAGGACCTGGATTGTTTATGAAATATTTGAATCTTGCCTGTTACAATAAAACTAAAGTATTGCTACAGATCTAACAGACAAGGTACAAGCTTTCTGCTTCTCTGCATGGTTAAGCAAGCCTAGAAATTTGTGGGGCTGCTTGGCTACTAGAGGGTTTCCATCTCATACCTGGCCCTTTCTGCCTAAGGCTACCCTACAATTGGAATATAAACCAAGAGGTATAGGACTGGACAGAAGTCCATCCCATGGCATTTAAGGAACCAAAACAAGCTATGGAACAAGTACAGGGTATACAGATGGTTAACACACCCTAAGGTGCTAATGTGTGTACTATTTACGAAGTCTTGGTAACCAGAAACCCCATTTACCTAGAAGCTGTTGTCAAGATATTAGAGGCTAGATAGTTTGGTCAAAGACTCACCCACAGTCAGGGACAGTGCTGATAACTACTTTGGTTAAGTAAGTGTATGTTAGACAGAAGGAGTAGATAACACATCTCCCTCAGTAGAGAACTCTAATAGTCTTGGTACCCCAGTAACTATCGAACAGGAGTGACTGTACCTAATGAAATGTTGGACCACCACTCATCAGTACAAGGGTGAAGAATCAATTATAAATTGGTGAATCAACAAAATGAAAACACACCTAAAAGAAGGCAGTAGCCTACTACTGAAAGATAGAAACCTTTTGTGTTGATGAAGGTCAAGTTTACAGCAATTAGTGGACCAAACACCACCCAGTATGGATTCTAGTGAGAATAGAAACTCCTAATTATAAGCACTGAGAGTTGGGCCATGTTCAAAGCCCATTTAGGCTTCCTCACTGGCAGAGTCAGCAGTGGTCCAGTAACAGACGCTCACTGTGAGGACAAGAACCAAGGAGAAATATGAGGGATGTATATAACAGAAAGAAGCAATGCTATAGCATGTTGCTGCTTGACAATACTTACAATGACCTAGAAACTATGAGGTTGGCCAGACTGAAAAAGACCATGCCATGTTACACAGCTGAATGGGGCAAACATGCCAGAAAGCCATGTAGGCTGTTGCAACATAATGGAGACGTAGAGGCCATTGTACATGCTTACCAAAAATATGTGGGATGATCTCAGTGATATCCGTGGTACACACTAAGATGGTAAATACTCTATGTCAACCCTCAACAGGCTCAGATGAAGCCCAGTTTAAGTTGATTTGTTTGCCAGGAAAAGAGTCATCCAAAAGACTACCATGTGGTACTCGCTGGACCCTCTATATGGGAATCCCTAGGTAACTCAAAATTGCCAAGACCATCTTATAGGTCATGAAGTCAAACAGTTGATGAGTAACTAAGGCCTGCTGTGAGACTTGCATCTACCCTTCTCAACCCGATTGGACCAGGACTCATCAGGAGCAAGATACATCAAACATATGAATAAGTAACTGAATCAGGCTTTAAAGACAGACTCCCACTTATCCCCCAAAAGTCTTGAGAATGTTCACTAAAAAGCCTAAGAAAAACGAGCCAGCAGCAATAGCCATAACTATACAATGGAGGCCCCTAGCATTTAGACTACAAATTAAATGGACAGGTCTCTGTAGCCAGCATAGGGACCTGACAGAAATTTGCTCCTCTCAGATCACTGAAGGAACACCATCCACAGGGTACCTTATATGATCCTAGAAAGTCCCAACCACTGCTATGTTTATCATGCTAGGAAAATGGTCTAATATTAAATTATGCCCTGTAGCAGGAATTACTCACAAAGGGACATATTATACAAACAAAAGGCATCTCCCAGTAGTATCTATCTCTTCTCTCTCTCTCTCCAGAGTCACAGCCTGACCAAATGTTATCCTAGCAGCTCTTCTAACACAGGCCACACCATAGCACATATCTCACCCAGTGATGCAGACACTCTTCTTTTGGTATCTATTAAACATTCTTTTTCCTTCTACGTAGGCAGCAGGAACTCTGTTCCTCCACTGGGCTATTGGGCTAACACTGGTTTTTAGCATGCTAATAACAGTTGGGTTTGCCCACTAACATTCACCCACAGTGAATGAAAAGATCATGGTGATTTCATCTGGCCAATTCAATGGTAGGGGCTGCCTGTTCTACAAGTGGATAGCCAATGGAATAATATCCTCCAGACCTATAATAAATGCTACCATCTAGTGAGTCTTCCACATTGTAAGCCAAACTTGTTGTTCCAATGGTCCTGTGTTCTGTACTCGCTGCTTAGCAAGCCTCTTAACCTCGCTTCTCTTGTATTGGGAGTGATACTGTTACGTCTAAATGTAATGTGTACCTACAGCCTTATCTCGACATTCGATTGGAAGATACAGAGTGATGTATGAATGAAGGAGATAATGAAAGCATCAAACTCTGAAGGGGTGAAGGAGGGGAAGTGTTTCACCTTCTATGAGGAAGTCACAGCAACTCTATTCTTGCAGGTTCTGCAGACTATAGATAAATGTGCTGATGGGGGAGGAGCGACAAACAATAAAACAGAGAAGGGAGATCAAGCCTCATGGACAAGCAAAGCATAGCCAGGAGAAGTTCGTTTCTGTAGCACTGAGCTATAGGATCCTGTTTTCCTTTGTTCCCTCTGTGCATAGATAGCACTCTGCTTGTAGGCATGGTGCAGACCTTGTCTCCTGGCCTGCTATCACCAAGGATTATTTAAAATAATAAAAGTCACTGAAATTCCCTTGGAGTCCTTTCTTTGGTATCTTGACATAGTCATCATTCTTGAGGCTTTGGGTTTGTGTAACAATTGTTTAGAAAACAAATTTAGAAAACATTTTGGATAACTGAGAAGAAACAAATATTTGCACTAGAGTGGTAATTTGAATGAGATGTCCCCACATAGTCTCCAGCACTTGAATACTTCATCCCCAGTTGGTGGCACTGTCTGGGGAAGTTTAGGAAGCATGGCATTGATGAAGGAGGTATGTCACTAGAGAAGAGCTTTGAGAGTTTAAAGCCTCATGTTTTCTGCCTGCTGCTCCAGCCACCATGTACCTGCTGTCATGCTCCCAGTCATGATGATATCCCTCAGGAACCATAAACCCAATCAACACTTCCTTCTATGCACTGCCTTGGTCAAAGTGTTTTATTATGGCAATAGAGAAGTAATTACCACATCTAAGATAAGAAGGGAACTCTGCTAGGTGTCGCATCTGGATATTGGAGAGAGCTAGCAGTGAGATAAAGAAGATTTCAAAATCTGAATGAGCCAGAATCCTATAACAGTAGGAAATTAGGGGATTAGGTAGACACAGTCATTCTCCAAAGTAAGGCAGCTGTGAAGCACTATCCCCTGTTTGAAAGGCCATGGACTTACCCATCTTCACAGTAATAAGTAACAACAGATCCTGAAGTGAATGTTTCTCCTTCAAAATAGCCATGGACAGGAGTCCCAGGAGGTTCACAGTCTCCTAAGGGAGAGATACTCTGGAGTGAGATTTGTGAGAGCCAGGTACAACCCATGGGAAGTATTCCCTATGCTGTGTACACTAGAGTCTGCCATCTTCACAACAGTCTAAGTGAGACCCAGAGCATGTTGGGTCATGATGTTCTCACGAAAATCATAACTGCATGGAGAAGACTCTTACCCCAGCTTATCCTGAGTTACAAAGAACCGGCAGAGCTCAAGGGTTGGAGTTATACACTGTAGAGCTGTCACTAGTAAAGGCAAACCAGGGTTGAAGGTATAGCTCAGCTGGTAGAGTGTCTGCCTACCATGCATGAAGCCCTGGATTCAATCACCAGAATCAGATAACAGGAGTGGTGACAATACTAAATGCACTTACTACTTTGGCAGATGGGAAAGGGAGGGGCCCAGGTGTGGTCCTCTAGACACTGGCTCCAATTGCTTCCCTTGAGGATGTAACCATCATTGCACTCAAACATGATTTTGTCACTTGCATTCACAGGCCCAGAAGAACTGATCTTGCCATTTTCCAGTACAGGGTCAGGACAGTGGCCCACTGAAGAATAGAACAGTCATTGCTCTAAGAGGATTGGAAGAAGTAAAAGCTCCACTTCCCACTTTAGGAAGTACGGCTTCATAAAGACAAAAGTAAATCAGAACTTAATGATGCATAGGTATCTAAAAGGATAGGTATGTACTATCAAACTATACCAATGTGGGATGAGTGAAGCCCAAGGTACTAGAATTGTGGATAAAAAGGTATTAGTCTGTGGTAGAAATATCCTCCAAAGTTCCTTAAGACCTACGACATTCTAAAGAAGGCTCTTTAAGACTCTGGAAGTTCTAAAAGGAAAAGATTTAGCAAGGAACCATCTAAGGAGTCTCAGGAACTTCCTGAATCTGACCAGATGTGCAAGTTCTTCCCTCCCTAAGGTTAGATGAGCAGTAAAGACTGCTGGGAGCTGCTCAGGCCAGCTGAGTGGCCTGGAAAAGATTTTTCAACCTGCTGAGTTTGCCTGCAAGTTATACAGAAAGTTGCAGGTTCCCAGCTTCTGTGAGCCATCATAAATGCTGGGGTGGGCTTTGGCGATGCAGCTGTCTTTGAGTCATTTGTGCTCCTGTAAGTGACCCCTCACCCATACTTTTGCAAATAACCGAAATAAACTCATGGATTTATCAAGCTGGATTTTGGTAGTATACTTATCTTTAATCTGTCATTAGTTTCTTATCTGAGATGAGTAAACATTTTTCATGTCTGCTCAGGAATACTGTCATACAACATGGTTATACACAAGAACAATATAATTTACAAATGTACTACACATAATGAAGTACATAACTAGTACATATCAACAGCATATTCATTATTCTGCTGCACTGAATACTGTTCAAAAGCCTTATACCTATATTCCAAGCAAGTCTTTCCTTCTTTCATCTAGCCAAATATACACTTACTCATTTCTTGTTTTCTTTTTTGATGTACATTTTAACTATTTCTTTCTTGTAGAAAACCAGCAGTCAACAGAGAGGGATGTAAATTTTTTATATGAAACAAACTTTAAAATATTGTGTATACATAAAATTAACACAGATTTTTAAAAATTCTACTAATAAAAAAGATTTGGAAGAAGAGTGCTCTGTCATTACAGAAGATAGCACAATAAGTTTTGTCACCTGAAGCAGGTCACTTGAATGTCACTTATTGCATATTGAGAATATCATTTTTCCTAGTTTAAAAGTAACACCATGCCCAGGCATTGTAGATGCACCTGAAATACTAGCACTGGTAGGGGCTTTGCAAGTTCTAAGTCACTAAAGACTACATATTAAATTCCAGACCACCATGATGGGCAATTTTAATGCAGCCTACTGGAAGCAGAATGTAAAAGAATACAGGAGATGACAATATGTACAGAAAAACTCAACTCACAGCGGCACTCAGGGAGGGAAGCATTCCATTCCTTTGAGAGATCAAAGACCAAAGACTGCTTTCCTACCAAGTGGTAGCCTTTGATACACAGGTAAATTCCCACAATCTGTTCTTCTGTTTCCTTTCCAACAAATACACTATTGTCCACTGGAGGAAGTTCTGAACAGCTTGCTGTTGGAAGGAAAAGGAGAAGAGAATCATCTGGCATTATCACCAGCTGCAAAGACACACCACTGATTCCTCCCTCATAGTCTTTGTTGGACTAACCCTGTCTCTTGGCCTATCTCTTCCATTGTATGTGTATCCCTATCTCTCATTCTCCAGGAATTTCTAAGGTTACGTTTCCAAACAGATAACGGCATTGTATTTAAATTCAGCTACAAGTTAGCCACCCCCAAACAAGCAATCCCTTCCCAAGTATCAGTCCTAGGATCTTTAATAGTTGACATCTCAGGATTTTGAAACTGTCATTTTTTTAGGATCTCAGAATAAGAAGAGCAAGTCAGTGATGACCACCCATCTCCGGGAATAAGATCACTATCCATGTATATTAAGCTCACAATGAGTATAGAGCATATACCTTACTTGAGAATTTTCAATAAATATTATAAATGTAAATTTCATTAAAGCCCTAGACAGAATGCCTCTTAACCCACAAATTGATGTGATATGACCGAAATCACACTTACCATCTAAGGCAGAAATCAGCCATATCAGACAGAACACAATCCAGCAAAGCATTTGGCGAGCAGTTACTTGACCCACGATGGAATTAAAATCTAGTATCAGTCAAAAGCATCCTTCTAAACACTTCAGATCAAAACAACTTCCTTCTAAGAAGGAGTTACATCTCCCCCTGGAATGAATGTGGAAAAAAAAAAGTCTATCCTGTAATAGGGAAGAATAGCAGAAATAAGACAGTATATTCAGTGGCTTTGTAACCACAAAAAGATGATTAAAGAGCTAGCTGCCAGAATTAAAATCTTAAGAAATTTCCCAGGTTCTAGAAATGTGAATCCATTGACCAGTTGCTTTAGACTGCAGGTTTATCCTTGCCCAACAGGCATGAGCCAAATAGTCCTGCCGTGACCTTGACCTGTGTCATTATTTCCAGTGTTTACAGTTCACTGCCTACAGCTCTCTCCAGCTTTGGGGACAGACGGGCTGCTGATCAATGGTACTTTCCCAGCAAAGACCAAACTGAGTGGCACTTCCTCCCTACTTTTCTAAATTGCCTTCTGTCCCAGAGATAGTATTAACAGGCAGATGATATACAGGCTGTGAATGAATGCACCAAAAACACAAGAAAGCAGTTGAGTTTATCAGACACTCCAGGACAGCCATAGTGGGCAAGACAATAGAGAGGCAATGTCTACCAAGAGGCATCTGAAGGGGCTACTTATATGAAATGGTACTTTCTACGTAGGCAGTAGGCTATTGATTCGATGTTCCAGTGTCCTGGAATAAGTTTTGTTGTTAGAAGGAATGAAAGTCTTCAACTTGAATCAGAAACGGCTCGGCCTAGCCACCTATCGTGAACTGGTGTCCACATTTTGTAGCAACAGCTCATTATGAGTAACTCTAATAACAATCTTCCTTGGAGGCAGCAGTGACCCTGCTCAGAGCCTAGCATTCTGTTAGCCAAGGCAGCCTTGTTTTGAATACCACAGCACGTTCATCCATACCAGACTAGCTGCTAGATATTAGCTACCCCAGGACTCCGTCAGTACTGAAGAACGGAAGTTCCATTATTGTGAGGGAACTGAGAGTTTTTTGGGGGGTTCTTAGTCTAATTGATAAAAAGAATTTTAAAACTGAATCATAAGGAAACTTGTGAAGAATTTTATTAGTTCCAAGGAAAAACAACAGAGCAGGCAAGCCTGCAAATCTTGGTTGCTGCCAAGAGGATGCGGTGAAGAGTTAGAAATACAGTCATGTAGTATACAATGGAGATTGACAAGCAGCTGCATGGGTAGGTGTGTGTGTGGGGGGGGTGTACTTCAGAGAAAGAATGAGAAATCCAAGTGCCTGGGGAAGCATACTTCTACTTTTGGCCTGTTGGAAAGAAGTGAAAGGTGTTTCTAAAAGCAGAAGGCCTCTGCTGTATGGCCTGAGGGAAGCACTGTGTCTGCCCCAATGGAAGGGCTCCTGCCAGAACATTACCTCATCATCAGTGTACAGCTTACAGCCTATCTTAGTTAGGGTTTCCATTGCAGTGAAGAAACACTATGACCAAGGCACCTCTTAAAAAAGACAATATTAAATTGGGGCTGGCTTACAGGTTCAGAGGTTAAGTCCATTATCATCAATGCAGGAAGCAGGGTGGCATCCAGGCAGGCAGGGTACTAGAAAAAGAGCTGAGAGTTCTATATCTTGTTCTAAAGAGAACCAGAAGACTGTCTTCCAGGCAGCTAGGAGAAGGGTCTTAAAGCCCACACCCACAGTGACACACTTTCTCCAACAAGGCCACACCCACTCCAACAAGGCCACACCTCCTAATAGTGCCACTCCTTAGGCCAAGCATATTCAAACCACCACATTCCACTCCCTGGCCCCCATAAGCTTGTTCAAACATGTGAGTCTATGGGCACCATACCCAGCCATAGCATAACACAAAATACATTTAGTCCAACTTCAAGAGTCTCCGTAGTCTACAACAGTCTTAATGTTAAAAGTCCAAATTTCAGTCTCCAATGAGATTCATCCAATCACTTAACTGTAATGCCCTATAAAATCAAAATCAAGATGCAGATTACACGTGGGGCAGTGATCTGTGACAGGCAGTCTGGCACTCGGTTGAGCACAGGCGAAAACTCTGGGAGACCCAGCAGAATCCGAAAGGGACGAAATGTTACTCCAATGCTCCCGGGAGGCTTTTGGCTCCAGTCCCAGTACCACCACACCCCAGGTAAAGGCGTGGTCACACATCCCCAAGCCACCCGCATGTTAATGAGACATCTAGAGGCTTAGCCACACCCCTTCCCAGTTACTATATAGGCCTCCCTTCTTCCAGAGAGGCAGGGGTACAATTCCATCCATGCAGCTCTCCACACAATGAAAATAAACGTCTTAGAATTAGGGACTGTCTCTTCATCTGGACCCGCCATGGAAAGCGAAGGATCTGGCCCTTGATTAAGGAGCCTAATCTAATCTCTCACAGAGGGAATCCCAGCGCTCCTAGATGGTACCCATTCACCCAAGCCTAAGCACCCAAAGCCACAGAGACCCCGTCCCGGCAGGAACCCCAGCTGCACTCCAACTAACCTGTCTGCGGCACCCTGCAGAGACTGCGGTGCCCCGGGCTAGAGAACGCACAGAGACAGCTGCTGTGCTTTCCCTGGGAATGGCCCCCTCCCCCACCCACGGGCAGGGCCCACAAAGGCTTCCCACAACCCCCACCTGTCCGTCGGACTCTGTGGGAAGACGCACGGTCACTTCCCACCTGTCTGCTGTCCCGCCCAGAGCCGTAGCACCTGGGACAGACACGTGGGACTTCGTTCCACCGCACCAGGCTTGTTCCCACAATTACATACCTCCAATATCACAGGATATACTTTACTATTCCAAAAAGTCACAATGAGGAAATACTGGACCAAAGCAAGACCAATAACCAGCTGGACAAACTCCAAACTCTGCATCTCCATGTCTAATGCCAAAGTGCTCTTCAGATCTCTAGCTCCTTTCATCCTTGTTGACTGCTGTTGGCTGACCTGGCATTCAGCAGCAACAAACTTCATTCTCTTAGGCTGGTTCCACTCCCTGTTGGCAGCTTTCCTCTGCAGGTGGCCCACAGTTCTGATATCTCAAACATCTCGGGGTCTCCAAGGTAACTTCAATATTAAAGCTTCTTGTTCCAATGTCTGGGATCCATACATGATCTTCTGGGTTCATCTAAAGGGCTGAGTCACTCCTACAGCTCTGCTCTCTGTAGAACTCTAGGCCATGGTGGACTCTACTCCATTGCTGCTGCTGTTCTTGGTGGTCATCCCATGAAACTAGTATCTCTAACACACTCTGCTTTGAACTAATTTCATTGCAACTAGGCTTCACAAATAGCCTCTCTTAGGCTCAACTTCTTTGCAAGACCCCTTCAGTCCTGGGCCATTAACTGCTACTGAGGCTGCACCTTCACCAAGGTCTTCCCTGGCCTGTCACAGTACCAAGCTCTAGCTGCTCTTCATGACCTCTTCATGCCTTCAAAACCAACACCACCTGGGTGATTCTTACTCATTACCAAGTCCAGATGCAGCACAAGGTACAACCTTGGCTATCTCTGGAACACAGCTTCGTTGTACTCTCAGAAAACATTTCCCAGATTTCACCTCAGAGATGCTTGTCATTTCTCAGTCACCACCAATTTCTTACACCCAGCTAACCAGCATCAATTGTCCCAGTAGTCCCTGCCAAAGCTGCTGAGTTCTGCTGCTTGCTGGGGCTGGAACATGGCCCCCTTTGTTCTATTACATTATCACCAGCTTTCAGTTTTCCAACTCCTTCCAACTGCCTAAGCTTGGCTGTCTTGGAACTTGTTCTGTAGATTGAATTTAGAGATCTGCATGGCCCTGTCTCCTGAATGCTGGGATTGAAGGTGTATACCACCATACCTGGGCTTACACTTTTCTTTACCTGGCTTGCTTTGAACTCAGAGATCTCCTTGCCTCTGTCTCCTAGGATTAAAAGCCATGTACCAACATGCCTGGAGCTAAGCTTTTCATGGTCACCATGTCTTCAAGCCTCAAGCTCTGGATCACAGATGTGCCCTCCATTTTCCAGATGGTAGTTCATTTCAGAATACAAATCCAAATAAAAACAATAACCTGGTAAGAACACGTAGCATAGTATAAAGACCCCTTGTTCAACTGTGAACATATAAACAATAAGCTTAGATGGGTGGGATCTTGCTTACCCTAAGGCACTCCCTTAATTTCATTTAATAATGTTGAACATGGGATTAAGCTCCCTTCTAGTTCTTGGTGCCCCTTTACTCTTTGAACCACACGTTTTGTATTTTGTATTTTGTATTTTTCCTTTCTCAGCTTGCTACTTTTCATTAAAATATTCTTCATAGAGTGAACTTCAATAACTGCACAACAGAATTTATACCTTACTGTTTTGAGACTTCCTTTATTGAAGCAATTAATCTAAGTCTGTTCACCTAAGCCTAAAGCAGACTCTTTGAACAATGGCAAAAAGCAGCCATGTTATTCACCAAAATATTGCAGAAACAGTCTGTAGGGGGGAGGTGCTGATACTAAGGTCTGACTCCCTAATTGGTTCTTGATCCTGCCAATAAAGAAGGCCTGGAGCCAATTGTTGAATGGAAGGGACAGGTGGGACTTCTGGGTCCCAGGAGGAAAAGGGAGACACAGAGAAAGAGAGGGGGCTTTTCAGCCAGGGTTTGGAAGGTAAAGCATAAAACAATCTCTGGAAAGCTAGAAACAGCGGCCTCCGCCACAGGCGGATAGCCAAGAAGGTTAGCAGAGGCTAGCTGATATGAGCCATTGGGAGGCAGGAGGATCAACGGGAATGATAAATTAAGGCCACACATTTCCAGGTGGGAGGTATTTGAGCCCAGCAATTGTGCTAGCAGGCAAACTCTAAAGTAATAAAGCTGTCTGAGTGTTCTTCATCTGTGGAGCAAAGGTGGGTAGAGAGAGAAACTGGGTTGGTGCTGGTGGCTTGGGGAAGCTAAACTAGGAGGAACAAAAGGGAACCGGGGAGCCCAGAGCACTGGCAGCAGCTCTGGAGTTGTAGCTCCCAGGAAAGGTGGTAGTGTTTTTATAACTCCATGCAACAACAGTTTCTAGGCCACATACTAACATTCTTCTCCACTGAGAACTCTGGGGCCAGATCTGCACAGCTCAAATCAGCAGCAGCACTAATATATTCCTACTCCTACTAGGATGGTCCATTAAGCCCCACTTAAAGCATCCCACTGCTTCCCAAATCCAAAGTCCCAAAATCCACATTCCTCAAAAAAAAGGTAAGGCCTATCAGAGCAGTAACCCAGTCCCTGGTACCAACTTCTGTCTTAGGGTTTCCATTGCTGTGAAGAGGCACCATGACCAAAGCAACTCTTATAAAGGACAATATTTAATTGGAGCTGACTTACAGGTTCAGAGGTTCAGTCCATTACCATCAAGGTGGGAGCATGGCAGCATCTAGACAGGCAATGGGGCTGGAGACAGAGCTGAGAATTCTACATCTTGTTGTGAAGGGAAACAGGAGAACACTGTCTTCTGGGCAGCCAGGGAAAGGGTCTCAAAACCCACTCTCAGAGTAATACACTTCCTCCAATAAGGCCACACCTCCTAATAGTGCCACTCCCTGGGTCAAGCATATTCAAACCACCACACTGCCTGATTTTATTAATTATTCTTCCCTCTCCTTAACATTGCATCAAACAAATCAGATTTCCTGTGGATGGACTCCTGGCCAGGTGATAGACAGCTTCAGTCAGTTAACTCTTAACAGCAGACGATAGTATATAATGTTTTGGGAGGCTTAGAATGTCAGGTCTCTACCCAAGGACAGAGGTAAAACTTAGATCCAGTTCCTTTGATCAGGAGGAAGTAGCTTTACCTTAATAGACCTCATCAATGCCCAAGTGCCTCCACCTTTTCATACAATAATTTAAACCACACTGGGCTTGTCCTTCTAGTGTCATCAAGAAAATCCGAGGTGGGCTCATCAACCAGGAGAGAAGGGCCTATCCTCAATGGCCCCCAAGGTTATTAATACCCCGACCCTCCAACTTAAGGAAGTATGTTTTACCTGACTTGTCTGTGGCTTCCCAGAACTGATTTGAGTCATTACCTGGCAATCAACAGGAAGTCATTAAATATTTGTAAATCAACAAATAGATATCTAGACTAGTAATAATAAGTGGCTATAACAATCCTACTGACTTTGAAATGCTAGAGGAACTTGATAATTACTAACTGAAACACTACAATAGCTGAAAAAAGATATCATTTAATAATGTCAAACTCATTCCTTAAAAAAAACTTTCAAGTACATTTTGGAAAATGTTAATATTTTGTGCATATGTAACGCATCAACTGATGAGTTTTTGTATGTGAATTGAAAATTTCATTGTACCTTTTAATTAAAAATAACTTTATTTTCTTATTACAAAAGCAGTATATGTTACTCAGATATTTCAGCATAGTTTTACTTATCTAAGAGAGAACTTTTTTCCAGAGAAATACATTTCTTGGTTTATAATAAAATCAATGAAAAAAAAAGTAAAAATCTACAGTCATAACATAGTTACCATTCTTTGACATATACAGACATTTATGACCTACAAATATAACTTAAGGTAATACTACGGACATTAGGCTCAGGGTTCAAGCCACCTACATTGCTAGCAAAACACTGAAACAGAAATTACATTCCGATTAGATACATGCAAACTCACACAAGATAAATAGCTTCATAAAAATACCATCTGATCATCAGAAAGGAGTGTACTTCAATGCAGAAAACATCCTATACCACAAGAAGGAAAAGCCCTGTAGTACAGTACAGTGCATCAGCCAAGGGGGGTAAAATGCCTGCCCTGGGCAGAGGAAGGAGCCCCTCTCCAGTGACATGCATACATAGAAAGTAAGCTGCAACCTGGGAGTCACGGAACTGCCAGCAGTTCTTCACATCCTACTTAGGTAACAGTGTCCAGTATTGTCTACAATATAAAAGAACCATTTAGAAAAAGCACATTTATGACGTTTCTTGCTACTTATCTTTCTGCCCAACAGTTGTGTAACTCCAGTGAATAAAAATAAAATAGAAAAAAAAAAACCAATAACACTGGATTCTACTGGTGAGGTACAATACACTTTGTGGTTTCTGCATTCTTCTCCCAAAATAACACACTAGTACATTCATAGTGACAGTGTGTTTGCATTGGACACTCAGTAATCTTCAAACGCAATCTGATTCTTCTGAAAGAGACACCCACTTACTGATGTCCCAAGGCTATGCTGCATCTGCCACATGTCATGGGAGACCAGCTGATCACAGTAGTAACAGCTACAACAGAGGCATCCAGCAAAGGACCACTGCCCCTGCAGTCATAGCTGCAGCTTTCCACAGACCACAGCAATTACACAGACACAAGGGGTATGTCTGCTTCTGCCTATTTTGAAATAAATAAATTAAAAAAAAACAAACAAAAAACAGTGTAAAAACACCCAAGAAGCCATCTTTATTTCCTCATGGGTTAGAAATGGTCCTGCCTAGCCTTCATTCCCAACCCCTCAGGAGGCACTGGATCAGTCCTGTCTAGCTGTGTGAGGTACAAGTCTCAGAGAGAAACAGTAGCTATGAGAGACTGTAAAGGTGGGTCCCCTTTGGGGAAGTCTAGCAGCTAGACCCTGCACCAAAGGGCATGGGATAAGAGGAACTTCTCTAGATGAAGAGGGAGCCATGGATACTACTCTTCTGCCACCAGAGAAGAGCACTTGAAAGCTTAGGTCCTGACACCTTCCATTTACCTGGTGGTCGATCTCACTTCCCACACTGCAAGAGGTGCTCACTAAGCATTCATATTGCACTCCAGCCTGCTCTCCTCCATCAGATGAAAAGAGCAACTCCCAGTGAGCAGAAAAGGCTTCCTGAAGTTCATCCCCACCTAGAAACCAATTCTGAAGCAGTGTATTCACACATTAGGCAAATCTCCAGCTAAGGATGCAGTCAGTCAGCCATAGGTAGAATACTGAATGCCTAAGTAGAATGGCATTTGCCAAGTTGGTTCAAAAGAGACAAGAACTAACTTGTTCAGGCTGTTGAAGACTTTTTGAGGCACAATGTAGTAATATTCCTGTTAGGCATGAGGGGAAGAAATGTAGTGAAGGTTTTCCAGGCCTCATTTTTGGTAGCCTCAAATGAGAAGTTCCCACTTAACTTCCTGTTCTAGCCTCAGTGATGCTGGCATGCCAAGCTTTTTAGTAGATCCAGTTCCTCAGAAAGGTCTGGCCTCAGCCTCAGATCAGGAGAGCAAAGTGAGAGATGCCATTGAGGGGTGTCTATGCTCAGCCAGCACATTCTCCACTTCCTAGGAGTCAGAAAGAGAAGTAAAGCTGTTACACCACAGCCAAAAGATGAACAAAAAAAAGTGGAAAGAATCCATCCCCAACCCTGCCACTGTTAGCGCATCCCCACATCCAAACGCATGTGAGGACACACTGCTGTGCCTGCACACACCTTGACTCTGGGGACTCAGGTAAACTTCAATGTCTTCTTTCCCTGAGAAGGTGACATTATGACAATAATAGGGCATGTGTCTTTTCCAGAACTGAACCGTAAGCTACTGTCTAAGATATAAAGCACAGATGGGATGGATCTCTGTGGTAATGCAGGCTGCAACAACCTAGAAACTACACACACACACACACACACACACACACATACATACATACACACACACACACACACACACACACACACACACAGAGTAGCAATGAAGTCACAGGCCATATCGCTTCTAAGAAGGGTTCCAGTGATATGGTTACTTTAATCCACCCTGACATTAGCAGTCAAAGTAGATCAACTTCTGGTTGGTCAACCTTATTTAACCGTATTTAATGTTTACCTTGTAAGAAACTCTTTCCCTTAGAAAGCTTGTTTCTAAAGTATTAAATGTACTTATGGATCCAATCACCTAGAAATCCTGTTAAAAATCCTAGTTTAGTAGTTTTTGGAGGAAACCCCTGACTTTACATTACTAATGAGCTCTGGGTCTTTGCTAGTGCTCTGTGGAATAAGAAAGAACAGTGGCCAGCCATCTGTCTGCTCCAGGAGTTCAATACCGTCTCACCCCATTGGCTGAAGTCTGCTTAGAAACAGGCAGAAACAACAGCACAGTGAATTCTGAAAGATCTTCCCATTTTTTTCTTCATAATAGATAACAAAAGCTAAGTGTTTACGGTCTATTATAATTCTTATTTTTTGCACAGGCACCAGAAGAAGCATACGACTACCAAAGTTGATGTGCTTACTACCAATAATGTCCTTCCCATCTTCCCCCAGCAGGTGGGGAAAGAGAGCCATGCTTCTAACCCTGGACACCAAGCATTCTGAGAACTTACGTTGCTTTGCTAAGTCTCAGGTTGTCAAGTATGAGGCGGTTTTAGAAGACAGTAAATGGAAAGTACAAACCAAAGAGAATAAAACCAGAAGCCTTCCAATAAGTTCAAATTACTCAACAATTTTATTAACCCATTCTATACAGACATGCACATAAAACACAGTTCAAATACAATATATACACTTTAAATGTACCTGATGCAATATGTCATTATCAGTATCATGAAAATCAATCAGAATGCTGCTAAGGATTAACATCTTCACTTTCGGCAGAGCTGTGCCTAAGAGCTCTGCAATAAAACTCTTACTAGGCTTCCCAGTTCTGCCCACTTCCATCCAAACAAGGATGTTCAGCATCTCTCTACATCACACGCCCACTTGTGATAAGCCCTTTGCATTTCCACAGGAAAACCACATCTGAGTAAGTTGACTTTGTTGCTTCAACAACAAAAACCTACACACAATTCAGAACGTATTTAAACTGAGTCAAGTGCATATTAGTCACACATCCTGTAAAAGGCTCATGGGAAGGAATACTCGGAACTTCTTAGGGTCATACTCTTAGGATCATATTTCTCTTCGTATAAGATTAAGAGTAAAGGCTGAACACACAGCAGATTAAAAACAGCAGCCCTCTAAGTGAGCATACTACAGCCCACAACAGGGAAGGGTGAAGATATAGACGGTTCAGGATCGGATAGTAAAAGAAAACTTCTACCCTGAAGGAGGGGACTGCATGAAATGACTTCAAGTAAAGTCACAACTCTTCTGGCATTGCCTTAGCTAGGATCACAAAATGCCACACATCTACAACATCATCTTTTGAAAAATAATGAGAAGTTGGCCACTATTATACAATATTGTCTGTGAAAAGTCAAGGAAACATAAAACATAAAAAGTGCTCAGTTTCTTTCTTGTAGGAGTACTGGCAAGGAATATAACAATGCGCACACCCTACCAGTCAGCACAGGGAGAGAGGACGGACTACTGGCAAAAAGACCGTCAGTCTTCTGGATGCTACAAAACTAAACTCTTAGGCATACTTCTGATGTGTGTCCATTACCTCTAGGAAGAGCCAAGATCTTGCATAGCAGTCCTGCTTGACTGTTAGGTACTTTGAAAATAAAAATGCCTTAAAACACAAACAAGTCAATCAAGGAAAGCTGGGTGATTTACTGAAACTTTTGACAGCAGACACAACATTCTTCTGAGACAGCAAGGCAGTAGAAGGTGCATGAAACCTCATCACTCAGAGCTGCCTCAACTACCTGGAATGTTTTTCCTGTCCACCTGCCACTCCAAACACTAATGAGCTCCACTGGAACTTAGATCACACCTGTCCCCAGAAGAATCATCAGGCAGATTTATTCCCTAACAATTACACTGTTGTTTTCTTAAATGAGATGTGTGGAGATCAACTACCAACTTCAACAAGGATTATGCAGATCCTTGTCTGAAATGCTCAACCCTTTGGTCTAGGATCAGAAGCATGCTGTATCCCTAAACTCTGCTTTCTTAGGAACCAGAAAAAATGGCAGGCACACAGCACAATTCATGACTAAGAATGATAAAATGATTCACTTACCAAGAGAAAAAGCCCTACCCCAGTGATCAGTAAATGCTAAATTCTAGTTTGGAAACAAAGCAGGACAGTACTGGCTCTCTAAATCTCCTTTCGGTTGCTCTTTCAAGTCTATTTCCCGACTTTCTCATTTCTATTTCTCAGTAATTTTGTGTTTTGCTTTTGTTTTCCCCAGTACTGGAGATGGAACCCAGGGCCTCCTATAGGCTAGGCAAGTACTCTACCACTGAACTAGATCTCCAGGACCCCTCCCACCATTTTTCAGGGGTTTATCTCCCATTCAGTTGTGAATTTAAAAATAAATAACTAAATAAACTATTATTTTCTCTTCCCTGTTTTATCCAGGTAGATTCAAGTCTTCACCTATTTTCCCCATGAGAAAACTGAGAGCCTCAACTCTGGGTCTTCTAGAAGTCATATTCTCTTTGTGGGGTTTGTGATACGGAGACACAAGCACAGCACGGTAAATTTCCCACTAGTAAGTAACAAGGGCAAAGGGAAAAAGGATGAAAGTGGAACTTCCTAAACTCTGGAATAAGAGTACTTCACACTCTGTGTCTCTCTGCTGCTCCTGCTCAGCTACTCTGAAAGACCTTGTTCTAAAAGCTACTCATGGGAACAAATACGGAGACAATGGAGCAGAGACTGAAGAAAAGGCCATCCAGAGACTGCCCCACCTGGGGATCCATCCCATACAGACACCAAACCCAGACATTATTGCAGATACCAAGAAGTGCTTGCTGGCAGGAGCCTGATATGGCTGTCTCCTGAGAGGCTCTGCCAGAGCTTGACAAATACAGAGGTGGATGCTCACAGCCAAACATTGGACTGAGCACAGGGTCCCCAATGGAGGAGTTAGAGAAAGGACTGAAGGAGCTGAAGGGGTTTGCCACCCCATAGGAAGAACAACAATATCAACCAACCAGACCTTCCCCCCCACCCCCCACCCCCCGAGCTCCCAAGGACTAAACCACCAACCAAAGAGTACACATGGAGGGACCCATGGCTCCAGCCGCATATGTAGCAGAGGATGGCCACGACAGACATCAATGGGAGGAGAGGCCCTTGGTCCTGGAAAGGATCAATGCCCCAGTGTTGGGAAATGGCAGGGCAGGGAGGCAGGAGGGGAGTGGAAGAGCACCCTCATAGAAGCAGGGGGAGAGGAAACTGGGAAAGGGGATAACATTTGAAATGTAAATAAATAAAATATCCAATAAAAAAAAAAAAGCTGAAGGATGTTGAAACTCCTGCTGCTTTTCAGCTCCAACTTCTGCTCCTTGTTATGCAGGGATAACAAGACCTCCCCAGCCCTTCTTATAGAAGTGAACTAACACCGTGGAAACGAGAAGAGCAAGCAGCAGACTGAGAGTCCACTCCTAAAGATGGCACTTACAACAGGCTAGCTCAAATCCAAGTGGTCAGAAAGTCTCCTCTTACAAGCTAGGTCCTTAGCAACTGTTAGATCAGTGTCCTTCCTCTTCCCACTCACTCAGTGGCTCTGGACTGCTCTACCTTGCAGCACAAGAAAGACTGAATGCCAATTTGCACCAGAGTTGCAGTACCTAAGCAGTAGACGAGGCAACTGTGTAAAAGTTCCAGACACATCAAGCACACCATAGCTCATCCTCACACTGTGAGGAGAGGACACGCCAACCCCTTGGGTCTCATAGCTACAGAACAAGGACACAGTCAGAGGACAAGCTATACTCTCCCCTAATGTCAGCTCTTCTAGAATGTTTGATTATTCTGCAAATATTCATTTATCAATTGCATCTCCTGTCTTTTATTTTTACTATTTCACACAGGAGTGCTGTATTCTAGGCCTCCTGATCCTGATCTAACTCTTCCAAGGTTTCCCCCACCCTATCAAGTTCAAAATCCCTTCTTCTAGTTATTGTGGCATGCATGTGTATATACAAACATGTGTGTGTGTATGCATATATACATGTGTGTATGCATATATACATGTGTGTGTACAAAATTCCAACCAGGATGAAGAGCCACATGTACTCAATGGCTGCTGAGAGAGGAAGACTCAGTCTTCTCCAGGAACAAGCCCTTAGATAGGTTATCTAATCTTTGTTGGTCAGCCTTAAACACATGTACATGCCTGACCTTTCAAAGGTTGTTTGTTGTTGTTTTCTTTTGTTTTTGTTTATAATCACCAGGTCCAGGAAACTGAACATTTTTGTTTTGTCATTTTGCATTTGTTTTCCACATCACACCCAGAGCCCGCCATCAAAGGCAAATGGGACAGTGCACACTGCCTGACTGGAATTCCCAGTTACTTTGTCTTGGATGAGTTTCAGGAAGGTAGGTAGCATCTATATGGACCAAGAGGTAAAGGGCTCAAGGCCAGCTGTCAGCAGCAGCCCATGATGAGGACCTCCATCAGGCCATGCCTTCCATCTTGGTGCACTTCATCTCAAGTACATACTCAGCATGGATCCAAGAACATGTGTTTAAGTCAGTAATTTGTTGCATATCCCCCTTGCAGTGGCAAGGATAAAAAATGGTACTGGAATCTAGAATACCTTTCTAACAAGGCAGCCTGCTTTTGAAGGGGTTTCGTCAGTCAAAACTGCTCTGCCCCAGCACCTAATTCCAAAGAATTGTCTTTTCAGAACAAAGAATTCTTAATTTCCAGTCTGACACTTTGTCTAGGATACCAATAGACTGATATTTTTCAATTCAGCTTCACGAAGTGGGACTGAAAAAAAAAGATTTAGTTTTAGTATTATATGTGTGTATTTGTGTCTATGTGTATATGAACTGCATATGTGAAAGTACCAGGGGAGCCCAGAAGAAAGCATCAGATGCCCCAGAGCTGTAAGCCACTCAATAGGAATGCTAGGGACCAAGCTCTGGACTTCTGGAAGAACAGCCTATGCTGTTATATCTGAGCCATCTCTCCAGCTTCTCAAGTGGCCTTCTTAACCTGGGACTAACTCTTAAGGATGTTATTTAAACACCCAAATATCAAGACTCCAATCCCAGAGAGTTTGGAGGCAGTACTCAGTCTGTCTCAAGGGAACCGAGGTACGTATATATTTCAAAAACTCTACAGCACAGTCTAAGGAGTGTTTCTGGATAAGAACCATGCAAAAAGCTTTCTATCACAAGACAAAAACAAAGAAAATTGCTAACCTTCTCTCACCACCTGACCCCACACGACAAATTGAAAGGTAGGGAGTCACCTGTCTCTTCTGAAAAATCTCATGAGACCTTTAGATTTGTCCCTTAGAAACATGTACCAGAATGGACTAGTATTGAACTCAGCAACAGGGTGCTCTCTTAGCAAACACAAGCCCTGGGCCAATATGGAGAATTCCTTTTAAGCAAGAAATAGATACAAATAAATTCTCAAGAGCCAAACCCCAGAAGATTTCTTGGAAAACTGTGATATTTTCTTATATAAACAAAATGCCCCCAAAACATCAGGTTATAAATTCATCATCAAAACTTTTTTCATGACCAAAGAATAACCTTTTATGTAAAAACTTAGCTTTAGAAAATTATTCCCAAAAGTACTGGTAAACAATGAGTAGCTTTACTGAACTTACTGAAGACCCTCACGTTAGCCTGGAGAAGTTCAGGGCTCAATGGTACTTTTAAACAGCCCCAAAGGTCATGGGTTTTGCAAAGGTCATGCAGGAAAGCTACTGGAATGGCAAAGAAAATGAGAGCCACAGGACAAAAATTCTAAACTGTAAATTTATGAGAAGTAGACTTCACCCCAGCCAGCCCCAGCCCCATTTCACAGCCAGCAAAGGATGTCTGGCTCCTCAAGTTAGGAACAAAAACCAAGAAGTAGCCACATTCTTAGAGCCAGCTCCCCGGGGCAGCAAAAACTTAGGATTGTTTCTCATGAAAAGAGCTCTCACCCTATGTCCATTTGCAAACTCCAGGGCTTTCTGTGGATGTTCTGTAGCCTGGGCTGACCCTTGCTGGACCTGGCTGGAGAGGAAGGGAGAAGGGAAGGGAAAAGGCTCTCCCAGTGCAGATCCAGACACACGTGCAGGCAGCACCAATGGGGCTTAGATACCTATCAACACTGCCTTACTTTAAGACATCACAATGTCATGCATCACACCAGACAACCCAAAGAGAATCGATAGGACAGGGAAGTTAAGGATCTAAGGACAGATGTAAAGGACACGTGAGAAGGACAAACATCTCACGCTATTCAGCACTCCCTCCCAACAACCCCCTTCCACACACACACACCCGCACTTCAGAGAGACTGGGTTTAGACATCAGGAAACAGAAGAACCAAGTCTATGACTCATGCTTGGCTCCTCTTCTTTCAGATCACCCCATCTGGGATCTGTCCTAAAAACCCAACTTGCCGTCTTGCCCCCGTGAGGTGTTCACGCTAGAGAATGCCTGAGGCTGCTCTGCACACGCATGAGCTCAGATTCCATGTTCAGATTAATGTTGGGACAGGAGTGGGGTAAAGTTAAATGACTTCTTGGTTGATTAGTGGCAAGGGCAAGAGGCCAAAGCTGGAGGGAAACACACAGTTACACCACCGGAATGCTGACTTGGGTCTTCGGCTGGTCCGCCCCTTCTTGCATGTCCAGGGCACGGAGAGGGCTGAGGGGCTTGAGGGGCCGGCTCCCAACACTGTAATTTCTTGGACGCCTTATTGTGTTCGAACTGGACAGAGGCGTAAAGCTGTTCCTTCTCATCCTTACAGGGGTTTGGCTCTTGGGGAAGTTGTGCTGATTGGAAATGGAGGGACACCACATACATGAGAGCCACACCCAAACCTTACCCAGAGAGGTCAAACAACGCTCCTGAGCATAACTGCTCTTCCTTCTGCTCCCCTGCACACAGGACTGAGCAGGTCATAGTCTGGGCCCTCAGCCCCAGAGGAATAAAAGGTTCATCACAGGGGAAGACCCTGACCATCACGGTGGAGAGCAGTAAGGGGACCAACAAAGGGGTTTACTTAACCACACAGGTTGCCAAGGACAGACCATGGAGGTGACCTGCATCTGCTGACTACACTGGCAATGTCCCCTGGATCCTGCTTTGTAAATGGAGAACTTTCCAGGGATGCAGCAGGGAATTTGTACATTTCACTTCTGCAAACACTTTCTATATTGAACTCAATTCCCAGTTGCTAACATTTAAGGCTAAGATTCCTAAAGAAGTACTTGTTTAAAAGAACTAAAAATTGCCTCATCTTTGCCTCTTGGAAGTAAAGAGACATACAGGACATGAATTCTAGATTTGTTTTTTATACACAAAAGAAACCCAAGTCTCTTGATCCCAAAGATTCCAAGATTCGGGGTGAGCAGAAAATACTTACAGTTGGCTTTTCACGATGTGTGTCTACAGCATCCACATTCAGTGTAATTGTTTCCACTTTGCAACCTGAAAACACAGGAAAGAAAAGCTGTCAGAGCCAAGCATGATGGCTCACTCCCTGAAATCCCAGTACTTAGAGGCTGAGGCAGTTGAATTGTCATGAGTCCCATACTAGCTGGAGTTCCAAGCTAGACCCAACTAGTGTGAGACCCCCATCTCAAAAGCAAAACAAAATAAAGCCAAGTGCAAGACATAACAATCAACAAAAGGGGTAGAAGGAGAGGGGGAGGAAAAGAGAAAAGCCATCAGGGGGAGCTCAAAAGAAAACTTAGTCTGCGCATAACAAAGCATATGCTGGGGCATATGTATACTCCAGACATGTACAGATGCCGTTTATAAGCAGAGGTAATGAATGGAACATCCCTCAGACACAGTGACAACTTCTGTATCCGACAGTCCACAGGCCCCACCTCTCACCAGCTCATGCTCATAGTTACCATAGGCCACAGGAGTGAGTTTGAAGATGATGTGGAGGGGGCACCTCAAGTATGGTAACTCATCTGAAAGAAGGGAGACCCAGAGAGGAAGTCTTAGTATTACAGAATAAGGTCATGTGAGGAAGAGAGAACATAAGGGGTTCATGAGTTTTCTGCACCCTGACTATCACCTAGGGTTGCACCACTTCTGCCCTAAATTTGGGAAACTCTCAGGTCCAAAGGAATCACCCACACTACTGAGTGGTCAGGAAGGAAGGAAGGAGGGAGGAAGGGAGGGGGGAGGGAGGGAGGGAAGAAGGGAGGGAGGGAGGGAGGGAGGAAAGGAAGGAAGGGCAATCTAGATCTGAAATACAAGCAAAAAAGGAAGGTTCTGAAGCCAAGGCCCCCTAGAAAGAAGACTATGGCCTACTGAGCACTTAAAGCCAGTCAAAGACTTCAAGTGGCCTGAGGACTGGGGAAAGAAAGAGCCAGGGTAGCACTTCCTCAAACAACTGCCCTACCCCCAACCCAAAGGGTGAAGACTGTTCTAATTAACCATCTGCAATAGCTAGAGAGACAAACTGACTGTTCAACCACCAGCCTTGATGTTGCCAGTAATGTCAGCTTGAGGCTGGCCCTTTAGGCAGATCAGGCAGCATCAATCCAGCCATCCTCCATTGCCAGCTTGTGTGGCAGCAGACTGAAGGGAGTAGTGACTGACCAATGGCTGCTGGGAGCTCCTCACTGTTGCCTGAAGAATGTACTCTAATATGAGTGGAAGAAAGGGAGAGCTAGTAGTCAAGAATCCTGCTACCACCAAGTCCAGCCTATCCCTTTGAATGTGCTTACCCCCTCCCCCATTCCTTCCCTCCAATGGCACCTGCGCCTTTATCCAAGAAGTAGGCCAAGAGGCAGCGCATGACAGCCTGGTGGGAGATAACGAGGATGTTGCCTTGCCGCTCTAGCTCCATGATGACAGGCTCCAGCCGCTGCACCAGGTCCTGGTAGGACTTTGAGGGGAAGTAAGGAGAGCTGGTAAGAGGCCAGGAGCATGCTGGCAGCCAAGTCAGCAGCTGAGTTCCAGAGTCAAGAGGCTACTTATGGAGTGCCTCTGTGTTGCCTAACTGCCCCAGCACTGGTTTCTAAAGAGTACTCAGATCTTTCAGAAGCAGTATTTAGATCAAACACCACAGTTCAAGAAATGTTAAGTGTGAATTCAATTTATTTCTCTTTTCCTCACAAGCAATTAGAGAGCAGTGTAGGGCAACAAAACAGCTGTGCAGGTTCCCTGAACCTCTGCCATTTCATTTATATATATATCCTTTGCCACGTACACCTCCTACGGTAGGAAAGCCACATCAATAAGACAGTGCCTCAAACATGGTAAGGAAGTAACTCATACTCACTGGGTGACTGGATCTGCTTTGAAGTAGAAGGAACAGAATGTAAAATGTAAGATGATCATGTTCATTTTAAACCATTCTCAACTCAGAAGATATCTTCTATCTTCTCACCCTGCTCCCTAGAGATCTTAACCAATTCATAAAGTGGAAAGCACTGGCTGTCTAAGCTGAATTCAACAGTATGACCAAAGGCAGGGTAACAAATGATTCCTAAGTCACCCTTTCTCCTCCCTTTAAAGTCAGTGCCCAGCAAAGCACTTGGCAGCTACTTGGAGTAAAGACTCACCTCCCCACCAGGATATCGATACAGATACTTCTCTTGATCTCGAAGTGCAAATTCTTCTGGATACCGTTGCTCAATCTCTGAATATGTCATCTCCTCACACACGCCCTGCAAAGAGCCATACCAGAGTTGGGATGCAGGCACTCTCTCCATCTCAGATGAGGAAGATGACATTTCAGAACACCAGTGCTTTACTATGTGTTGAGGCCATGCACTGAGTCCTTTCTCATACTGCACCTGTCTAGGCTAGGCTATCAGGGTGTTACAAGGTGCCTTGGATGGGACAGGAGGCACTGTAGAAAGAGGTGGTTTCTCTAGCTTGAGCTACCACTCTATCCTACTACTACAAGGGAAGTCACAGATCAGGAAGGGTCTGCAGGATAACAGGAGACGGAATCAGAGGTGGGGGGAACTGAAGGGAATAGAAATCCTGTGGGATGGATAAAAGGGTGGAGAAGGACGGAAAGAAAACCATGCAAGCTGAGCACAGCAACTCACGCCTGACATCTCAACAGCTGGCATCTGAGGCAGGAAGATCAAGACTTCCAAGTCAACCTGGGCTAAGAGTGAGCCCTGGTATCAAAAAAACAAAAAGAAATGTACATCTGGAATAAGTGATAAAAATTGCCAAGAAAAATTTGGAGGACTTTCTCAGAACTGCTGACAAATTGATTAAAGCAAGTATTATAGAATGGAGTGATTGGGCATTTCTTTTTCCAAGGAGAGAAACAAAATGAGTCCTTGTTAGCTCTACTCTCTGCAAATACCAGAATGGCTCAGACAAGGACTGGCTTGGGTCTCACATTGGGTTCAGGCACTAGAACAGCCAGGAAGCCCTGATGAAGGATAGTTATCCCTTCTCATTAACCTCTGCAATGGCAGGATTCAGATTCCTTGGTTTCTAGTTGATGATTCTGGCTTTCTAAGTTACCTAAATTATAACTCCTTGATCAGAAATGCCTACTCACAGCATCAATCTCATTTAGGATCTTCCACTGCTCATAGGTCACACCAAGAGACTCAGCAGTCTGAATTGTCCTCTTCAACTGACTTGTCCACACTTTGAGGTCCTGGATCTCCTGTTCCTCCAGAAACTTCTTCAGAGCCTGAGCAAACTGGAGATTGGGGAAAAAGCTAAACAAAGAAAACCACACCACACATGCAATACACAAAGAGACTACAAGGCAGGGCTGAACTATAAACCCAAGAAGAAGAAGAATTCAACTAGAGCCCTTTGCACTCTCATCACAAACAGTGCCCAATAATTTTCTGATGGCTAAATGATCACAGCGAAAGGGTCTCAGATGACCCAAACATTAATCCAGAGCTAGAACAGCAAGCAGAGAACATCTTTAGCACTTGCCTGGCTATGTGAAACCCCAGCCTAAGCCCAAATGGGATTTAAGCAGGAGGGATAAAACAGATGACCTCCAGCATGCCCTTCTAACTCTAAGCTTAGAAAATCCAGCCTGCTGGCTAACTACTCACCTGCTTTCCTCGCAACGAAAGGCCAGAGTCACCTCCAATCTTTCCCAAAAGATTGAACTCGCTCTCTCCGTGCCGGCAAAGGTAGATGGTGCGAGGATGAACGTGGATATTCATCAGGTAGTAGACAATCTTACTCTGGATGTAGTCCTGAACTCTGTTGACCAGAAATCTCTGGCCTACATTTATCACCTTTATGAAAGAAAGATCCCTGGGATAGGGGGGAAGAAAATTTCACAGTAAGAAGATCTGAGAGTAGGAGTGGGGTGGACAGCAAGGCGATGAGCACTTGCACTTAGGAGACTGAAGGAGGGTCTTCAGTCTGATGCTCTCAAGGCAAAGGAGACAAGTCAAGGGAGAATGGTTTGAATACTGGCTTGTAGGACCCCATCAGCTCTTCCTCTCTCCCCCACCACGGCCACATGTACGGAACCCAATGCTAAGAGACAGAGTACATCTCCAAACCAACATGGCACACCATTCCCTGAACTCCCAGCAAGAATGCACTACTTCTTCAGGGTCCAACCTGTGCCAGGCAGCACATCTGTGTGTGGAAAACAGAATTTCAGCCTTTCTAGGGACTAGACTAAGTGAACTGAAAATTTTGCTAAATTCAAAATTTTGTGAGACATCTGGGTCCCCCATGACATGGTCAACTCAGGGGGAAGAGAGGAGGGAACAAACCACACGCTGCAAGGACATCTGCTGTCGCCTCTGACACCTAATCAACCTTTCTCAAAGACAATGCTGTAAACTACTCGCTTTACAGCCACGGAGTTTTTCTTAAATTTAAAGTAATAAGAGCTTATTCAAAATAATGCTCAATGAAAAAAGATACAGTAAGATAACTCACCAACAACCTAGATACAATAAGATAACTCACCAACAACC
>JADRCH010000270.1:1482041-1567178 GCA_019843965.1 Rhynchomys soricoides
ATAACTCACCAACAACCTAGATACAATAAGATAACTCACCAACAACCCACCACCAGAGATAACTCCACAAACAAACTTATAAATATCCCTCTAGAACACTTTCCCAATAGGACTTAGAGTAAACTAAAGATATCTCTTATGTCATATCTGGGGCAGTGCCTTTCAGCCACTTATTATGGAAATGTTTCTAAATACTTGTACTCTGGGAAATCCATTTGAAGAAAATGAAAAGTTCAAAACATGAATGAGATGGCTGCAGTGATTTAACACTGTGCTATGCAAAATAGTTACGATGATTCCATTTGCTTGTCTACGGTGTCTTATTAAATGCCCTAAGTGCTGCTTTTGATCATCAGCTTGATTGGACTAAGCAATGCTTAGGGGAACCAGGGAGGCACACCTAGTGATGGTATTTTCACAAGACTAAATGAGGAAGGAACCCTTCCCGTGACTGTGGACAGCATCATCTCATGGCCTAGAAGGTCGTGGACTGAATAAGAGAGAATGGGGCCAGACATGGAGCCTACATCTATAATCTCAGCACTTAGGAGGCAGAGGTAGGACTGCCCTGAGTTCAAGGTTATCCTAGGAAACACTGAGATCTTGAATCAAAAAATGGGGGGAGAGGGAAGAGAAAGCTTGGTGAGCACAACTTGTCTGCTACTTGAGCCTCTGAGATATGAGCAAGCAGCAGTCTCCTGCCACTGTGGGAGGAAGGCAGGCCTGCTCCTGGGATTTCCCTGCCAAGGTTGCTGTACCTGCTGAGCACTGAGGCAAAACAAACTTCTCCTGAATACCTTATGTCAATGTTCTGTCACAGTGGAAAGAAACCTAGTGAATATAACATTGTTTTATCAAGATACAACTGTGTACCCAGTAATCCAAGAATTATAGAGGTGGAAGCAGGAGGATCACGAGTTCAAGGTCATCCTCTGTTATAGACAGTAAGTTAAAGGCCAGCATGGATTCCTTGAGACTCTGTCTCAAAAACGCAAACCAAACCACATTCTCCAAGGCAATGTTCCCACAGGTCTCCATGCACACACTCTTTCTTCAGCATGGACTTACCATTTTACTCCACTCCATACCAGGCAAACCAGTGAGTAGTCTGTACCTCACAGGCATGAGATACTAACTGATCAGACATTTCTCCTTGAGTGAGGCAAACTTTTAAACTGATTGAAACTGATGACACACCTCCAAGGGATTTCCTACAGAACTCTAATTCCAATTTGCTAAATGTGGAGCAGCGGTTCTCAACTAGAGATGATCTGTGCCCTTAAGAGACATTTGGTAATGTCTGAAAACACTTCAGTCATCACAGCTTGGATCTGTTCCTGGCACCAAGTAGACAGAGGCCAGGGAGACTGTTAAACTCATTAGAACACACGGAGTAGCCCCTTCAACAAAGAATTCCATAGTTCAAAAGGTCAATAATGCTTAGATGGAAAGCCTTGCTCCAGAGCAGTGGTTCTCAACCTTCTTAATGCTGCAACTCTTTAATACAGTTCCTGCTGTTATGGTGACCCCAAGCATAAAATTATCTTCATTGCTACTTCAATAACTGTAATTTTGCTATTGTTATGAATCATAATGTAAATATCTGACATGCAGGATATCTATGATCCCTTTGAGAAGGTCATTCAACTCCCAAAGGGATCAGGACCCACAAATTAAGAATTATTGCTCTAGAAAATAGAGAAGAAAAACTGATAAGAAAAAATGGTTAAGCATTGTTAAGCAAAATACATGACCCACATAAATATCTGTGCTGGCTAGTTTTATGTCAATTTAACACAAACTTAAATCATCTGAGAAGAGAATTAAAAAAAAATTCTCAATTGAGAAAAATGCTTCTATAAAAATCAGGCTGAAAGCAAGCTGTAGGGCATTTCTTAATTAGTGATCAGCTGGGGAGGGCCCAGCCCATTGTGGTTGGTGTCACCCCTGGGCAGGTGCTTCTGGGTTCTATAAGAAAGCAGGCTGAGCAAACCCTGGAGACAAGCCAGTAGACAGCATCTCTCTGTGGTCTCTGCATCAGCTCCTACCTTCAGATACCTGCCCTGTTTGAGTTCCTGTCCTGACTTCCTACAGTGATAGACAACAATGTGGAAGTTCAAGCCAGATCAACTATCTCCTCCCCAACTTGCTTTTGGTCATGGTGTTTCACCACAGCAATAGTAATTGTAACTAAGACAATATCACAATAAAAACTCTATTCTGTGAAATGATACAAATATCATAGGTTTAAATTACCAACAGAAATTAGAGACCGAAAGAGAGAAAGACAATTTTCCTTCTGCCTCAACCCTCAGATCATGGTGTTAAACCTTACTTATCATAGTTGTCTGGGTCAAGGGGCTGGTAAGTGACCTTGTAGCACTCAATTCTCTTCAGGAAGTCCTCCATCACATTCTCCCTATTCCTTTCAGGGTAGTCAGGGCTTGACACTTTTACCTCCTGAAATCACAGGAACATAAAGGCCTGGTCAGAGTTCTGTTCTTAAGAGCCCTCCTACACACAGCCTCTTGTAAAGAACAGGAAAGAAGTCCATCCATAAAGCAGCTTTCCACTGGAGCACTGGCAGTCCCCATTCACTGAACACTCTCATCCTGTCCTATGACTCTGGCAACTGAGAAAGGGAAGACAGTGGGGAGTCATGTGCTGCCTTTGGCCAAAGGACAGAGGGACTTGTGCAGCTAATGCTCCTTCTCAGCCCAGATCCCTTTATATATTTGCCTGTGAACACAGAATGGGCTCTAGTTTCTCCCCTATTCCTACTCAGAATAGGGTATGTGACCCAGTATTTGACTTAGGAATCCCTGACTATCCCTCAAATCAGATAACTACAGTTCCTATGATGTAAGGGCACCTCTAGGAGAGCATACAAAGATGCCTACTTGGCACACAACAAAATACAACCTATCCGATGTATTGTCTGGTGAAGTGTCCATAAGACACAGAAGTGCAATGCTCAATGCTGATCAGAACATTAGACAACTGAAGAATACATGACCTTCCTACGAGGTGGCTGGGCAGGAAAAAGAAGTCTAATCTGGTGCACTATTTAGGTCTCAGTGTCAGGTAATATCAGAACACAAAGTCAGGACTCCCACAATCTAAGCTGTTCCCCATACAACAATCATTTTTACTGTATTCCTCAAAAGCCCAGACTCTTTCCAAGGGAAGTATAAAAGTATAAAGGTACAAAATGCTCTCAAGTAAAGATCTCTATGATGGTAAGACTGTGTGTTTCCTTCTTTCCCTACCAAGAGTCAACATAAACACACACACAGAGAAAGACAGAGACAGAGACAGAGACAGACAGAGAGACAGGAACTGACTGATGACGATGATGATGATGACAGAGATGACACTCACCAGAATGTTGGCAGCAATGACATCAGGATCATCACAGACAGATTCCACAAAGAACACCTAGGCATGGCGAGAGGCATGACAACCCGTCAAAAATCCAGGCTGTTAACTGAAAGCACGTGCTCATCTGCTCCACCCAGCTACCACATCTTCAGGATCTGCTTCACAAAGTAGCCTTCAAGGCCCCTTCATTTAAAAACAGATCTTACCACATCTCCTAGTTCTAAAATATACAAGCTAACTAAAGGTCAAAGAAATGGTCTAAAAACAAACCACTCAAGGATTAGGCATACTCCCTGAGAGGACTAACTCAGATATCCAGATCTTGAGCTCAGCAGAGTCAGAGGTTCTACATTCCTATCTCTCCACCCCGCTCCCCACTTCCACTCCTCTCTTCCTCCAGCACAGAGTCAGAACCTACCTTGAAGGCATTCTGCTTGGCAAAGTTCAAAATCATGTCCCTCCTCTCCCGAGTGGTATTGGTGGCATCAAACACCTAGACAGAAAGCATACAAAGTAAATGAATCAGAAGAAAAAAAGAGAGATCACCCAAGGCTGACTCTAGATGAGGCTGAGTAGCCAGGGTGCTGGAAGAGTGGACATGAAGAAGGAAAGGAGACAAGGCTTACCGCAATCTGCCCACTCTCTTCAGTAAAATAAGCCTTAACATCTTCCAGTGCCACCAGGGCACACTGTCTGACATGAGAACAAAGGAAATCAGTGAAAAGAGCTAAGATCAAACAAGGCCAGAGATAAACACAGTTGTAGGAATCACCTCAGAGTCTTCCTGGTTGTAATGTTTGCCCTAACTAAATCTTTCAGCTTTCCCATGGAGCTCATACACCATCCCACAACTCTCCCTGCCCATTCATAGGACTTACACCTCTTTAGGCATCACATGAAATCATTTTCCTGTTTGCTACCCACCAACCTAAGCTGGTCTTTCAGTCTAATAACTTCCCTTAAAATCCTCTCAAGATAGTTCCCAAGAAAAACAGGACCCTAACACATTCAATCTCACAACTGCCTAAAAACAGTTGATTTAAATCAGGTCTTTTTTTAAAAAAAAGACTCACTTGCGGATCTTCATAGCCTCTTCATTGTCATGTCGAAAGAAGTCATAAGACTGATAGGACTTGACTGCTTCACGTCGATATACCCCAAGATTAAACACTGCAGCAAAAACAATAGGATGACCCCACTAAAGACTTCTTGGCCTAACAGAGTGGCCAGTGGGATGGAGAAAGCCCCATGTATGTTGGAAACAGTACCAAATGAAGAAAAGGTGGGTTAAGAGGAGAGCTGAGGTTCTACCTCCTCAACTACTGTTTCACCAGAGTACAATTAAGGTTCAAAATTATGACACTTGTGCCAAGGGTCATTTAATTCTGAATACTTTTATCAAAGGTAATCTATCAAAACTAGGATGATCTGCCTGGGCTTGGAGGAGACAAGTCTAGGGACAGGGAACACATTCAGCAAATGAAGAAGCAATCTTCATTTTTATCAGAAATTATATAACCTTGATGCTAAAAAGGCTAAGTCTCTCAGAGACCTGTGGGGTCCCATAACTAATCAACTCCCCAAGGAATGGCCTGCACCTACCTTTGGTGGGCACTCCAATCCAGTTGAGGTAACGTGTTAGTTTCTTGGACACATAAGTTTTACCCCGGGCTGGCAAGCCAATCATAACAATGAGTGTTGGGGAGTTGGTCATATAGGAAGCCCATGCTAAAAAAACAAAAAGGAAAAAGGTAGAGCTAAAAAATGATGACTTCTCATGAGTGTTATGCGCTCGAGAAGTTTCATAGTCATCAACCCATTTAATCCTTATAAAACTAGAGGGCAAATGTCCAGAAAGGGTAAGAAGGCAAATTGAGGCTATATTTGGCATATCCTCTTGAAACAGAGTTAAAGGGCCATGCAGACTTCCATAAACTTCCCACACCAAGGCATTTCTTTCCCAAGACTTTAGAGAGATTCCCAGGATGAAAAGAAATAGTATGCAAGATGAAGGAGAGAAAGAAGGCCTAGTAACACTGCAGCTATGGTTCTACTTACCCAAAACTGGGCTGACTTTAAAATAGATCCCAGAGTTTCATTGAGGACCCCACCCATTCCTCCAGAGCCTCAGACAAGATTTTGATGGTCTTTGCAAAAAGAACCCTGCCTCAAATTATTTTGACCACAACACTCAGGTCTTGAGATCCTCCTTTACTTTAATTTCTAAACTACAGCAATATTTGGACTATAAAGCCTTACAGGGTAAAGGTTTGACTAGACTCCATAAAGATTCATGATCAAACCTGAGGGCATGGAAACATGCCTGCCTCAACAGCTCATATAAAAGCAAGATGTCTGGTGAGCAAAACAGTTGTTTTGCTTACCTTTCTATAGTAACTAACTAATTTCAGGGATGTTCATTTACAAATTTATGTTTCACTGGGTTGGTGGGCTTAGAGGGCTAATGACTTGTGCAACACACAAATTAGTCAAATGTCGACCTGGCACTGGAAACACACCCACGCTTCCCAGACGGTTTTTCTCCCTAACAAGAGGCCTTTTCAGTTTGCTAAAGGAACTAGTTCCTCCTGTCCATGCTGCCACAGAGCAGTGGTAGAGAAAAGACCTGCATTTGTGCCTAGTCAGCTCTTTCTTGAAGTCAAGACCCAAGCTGAGGTTATCTGGGAAAGCTCAAGCTGAAGGCTCTCTCCATGGAGAAAGACTATACATAGACAACAAAGGGGGAAAAAAATATACCCTGAGCTTCTGCTTCCTGGCACCATTTTGCAAAAGAGGTCCTCAACATGCGCCACAAGGGTGAGAATGCCACTCTAAAGCTGCAGTGAGGCTGCACTCACTGAGCCAGAAACTAAGGCATCAGGGCATTTCCCATGCATGTGCTCTACTAAGGGACTGTGTTCTCGAAAGACCTGAAATCATTTTATCATGTGCATTGCTGTTGTGACACCTCCCCTTTTGCAGGGAACATGGGAAGAAATAAGCTAAAAAGGAGATGTGGCCCACTACAATTTGGGAGGAGAAAGGTACCCGCCTACAAGACACTCATAAAAGCTTCTTTCAAACCCACATTTCAGAACCAACTGGGCTGTTCCCTGCTTTGAAGAAGCATACTTCTATCTCTTTAGGCTGTTTGTTTCACTCTGCTAAATAAACTTCTGTTTGAGCATTCTATTAAATATCTCTTGCCTGGATTCTTTCCTTCAAAAAGAACTAAGAGACTACTCATAGAGATTCTAACCCCTGTTGCATGGGGGATATTGCTGACTCTGGTCAAGGAGCTCCAGCAGCACAGGTAATAGAGCAGAATAAGCAGTTTTCATCTCTATCCAAACAAGGAGCTTAGAGATGAGGAAACAGCACCAGAAAACCTCTGTGGCCTAAGTCACTGAGCACTAACAAACAAACAGCCCTACCTTGCATCAGGCTGGAGTCGTAAAACCACTGAGTCTTTATGTTCCCTAGCTTAATGCATCCTCCTCTGGATGTGCAATGATTTGGCACATCAGCTGCACTTAAAGGCCTCTCTGCCATGTCTTCCAGCTCATTAGCCACTTTCCCCAAAGGTGCTGTTTCACTCCCCAGCGTTTAGAAAGAAAGAATGCTTAGGAGCTGCTCTAAAAGAATCCAGGGAGTGGCTGCTCAATGTTCACCATATGGACTAAGAAAGCTAAGTACAAAAGAAAACACAGGGCTGTGCCACAGGCACTCCATACCCCTATTCCTTAGCACCACACCACAGTCTTGGTCTAGAACATGCATAGAACACACACACACATGCACACGCACACACCCCTGCTCTAACCAGGGCTTTTCATTTTCTGGAAAAAGAGAAAGGAAAACAAAACAAAATAACACTGCCTCTCTCAAACTGCCACACTGGTAAAACTAGGAAGATGGTTTTCTATCTGTTAAAAAAGCAAAAGCACCACCTAAGTTTGAATAGAAGGTACTTCATACTGATTGACCTGGTAACACTGTGACAGTGTTTTTTTTTTTTTTTTTTGGTTTTTCAAGACAGGGTTTCTCTGTAGCCCTGGCTGTCCTGGAACTCACTCTGTAGACCAGGCTGGCCTCGAACTCAGAAATCCGCCTGCCTCTGCCTCCCGAGTGCTGGGATTAAAGGCGTGTGCCACCACCGCCCGGCTGACAGTGTTTCTTAATGTGGAAAACTGTTTCAACCCTGCAATTATTTTTGTCTTCTTTACTGGAAATTAAACTGGTTTTATCCAGCTTCAATTCATTCTCTCTTTATGAACCTGCTTTGTCAAAATGAGAGCTTGACAGTTTCTTTCATATAAAAGGGAAAACTAAAGCCTAGAGAAGGGAAGAGCTTGGCCCACAGGACCACAAGAGTAAGTCAAGGTCAGGTTTCTCGACCACACCACTGATCTCACGACTGCCTATTCAGCTAATCTGCTGGTTCTTGGCCATCACATTAGCACCTGACAAAAGGTCCCATGGAAAACACGACTGTGTTCTCCACGTATCTGGGAGGATGTCTAGGCGAGGAATGGATCCTGGTCTCATAGCCAAGGTGGAGTTAACTCTTTACACGGAAATGGTAACAGAAGAGTGTGCGTATCATGAGCAGTACACTGTTTGTTAATCCCACAGCCAGAATTAACCACCTAAAGGAAGTGAATCTAGCAGAGATAGGAAAGACGGGAAGAGAGTGTACTCTCCATGTTTTCTTTGTGCATTACTTGAGTTTTTCTAAACTTGCACTGCTTTTGTATTTAGGGAAAAATATATTTGTCTTCTCCAAAACCACTAATAATATTTTTAAAATAAATAAAACAAAAGATAAGAAAGAGAAAAAGGACTTAATAAAGAAAGCATTTAAGCCCCTACTCTGAGTGACCCCTAAAACCCCTTCCCTGGGTACCTTATAAGCACCCCACCCAGCACTCCTACAACCCCACCCCTGGACAACTCAAATCCCAAAAGGCTCCTTGAAGGTTTTGGCTCACTATAGTCATCTTTTTGTCTGAGGTGAAACCAGTCACTTCTCAGATTCAGAGTTAGCAAGCAGGTATAATGAGCTGCAAGGAGACAGGACTTGAGCTATAAATAAAGCAGCACAGGCAACCAGGGAGTCTATAACAAGGCACCTTCTCCACACAATGCAAACAGGGGGAGGCTGGGTTTATCAACTCAGAGAAGATACATACCCTAAGTGAGGTTCTTAAAAAAGACACGGCAGCAAAACAGAATAGGTGCCTATGAATCCGCTCTCCTTAGTAAGATGGATGATAACAAAATGTCTGTAAGAATCAAACTGCCAAGTCTCTGTGCACAGTGGAGAGAAACAAACTGCATTCTCCTAAGGATCCCACAATCCCATGGTCTAGCCATGACATAAGAAAGACTGGGTATAGAAATGACAACTCAGAGTCCTTTAGTTGGGTAGAAAAAGCAGTTTTAAAAGAGTAGAGATTAGACAAAACAAAACACCTAGAGTTTGGAGCAGGGATGAGTCTAGAAACTATGCTACAATCGAAAGGCCTCGAAGAAAAGGGTTAGGAAAGCAGGCAGGAATGGTTAGTTGAGAGCAAGGCCGAGCTCAAAGGGCTGGTGATCTGAACTAGCTCTTTCTGAAGTCCAATCCCACCCTTCCCTGCTGTCTTTTGGACTACATAGCTAGTACACACTCCTTTTAAGAGGGACACACTAGATCAGAACAACTGGGTTACAATATTGCCAAATAATAGAAAACATTCTTCACTGAAAAGATGATTCTTTACAGGGCTCTTAAATTAGGAGATGCTGGCAGCATTTAAATATAAGTCTACTTATATGTAATTTTCAAAAGTAAATACAAAAAGTAGAGTCACTTGTAAAAAATGACAGCAGCCGTGTGCAACATTCATCTCATCACTTGTCTATATGTACTTATTTAGTTCTCACATCATTCCTGGGAGAACAATTTACTCTGTTCCGAAGTCTAGAGTGTCTCTACTTTATAACGGAGAATATGAGGTTAAGAGTGACAGTGTCCACCTGTAATCCTAGCACTCTGGATCTAAGGCAAGAAAACGACAAGTTTAACGCCAATCTGGGTTACAGAGTGAGACACTGTAAAAGGAAAAAAGGCGAGGGGAGAAGGTAAAGAGGCAGAGAGAGGAGGCTTGCTTCCTTACAGGGTAAACTGAGGAAGAGTGAGCTTAAGCAAATTGCTCAGGGGTACATAGCTAGGAAACAGCAAAACCACCATTCAAACCCCAGAAGTCGAACCAAAGGGACTATAATTAAGCTGTAAGTTTACTCACAAGACAGTCTGCCTTAGGTAACAGCTTCTTGCCTTGGCAAGAAAAGGAGACCCTAACCATAGAGATGTGCCAAGCTCAGTATTATAACTGCATCAATCCAGCACATGTCTCATGGATGCCAGGTAAAAGAGCATGAACTAACAAGAAGAGAGTGACACCACAATGGAGCTCTGAGGTAACTAACCAGACAGATCTCAGCTAACCACCTCCTTCCACCTAGGCATACACAGACGCACTTCTCCACAAAGGGAGAACTGACCGGAGGGGTGACCAAATGAAGAGTGCTAGAAGGCTCCTGACGTTTCCAGAAACATCTGAGGACCAGTGCTCAGATTTCTAGGGAAGTGCATAGCCTTGCTTAGGAATGGAGAGTCAAGGGGACAAGAAATGATGCTTCATTCCCCTGCCACCATTTCTGCCATCTCTGTACATTAAAATGCTTGTGTGAAAGAACCTGCAAAACCCCAAAGCTAACCCTGTAAGAACATCAAGACACTGTGAGTCACATGTCTGAGCTCATTCCCCTCAGGGGTGGGAGGGACAGGACAAGTGCTGGCTTTTACCCGAAACTTGAGTTTGTTTTCTGAGACAAGTCTCAAGTAACCCAGGTTTACTCTGAATTAAATATGTGTAGCTGAGCAGTACAGCCTTGAACCCCTGATCCTATGCCTCCCTCTGACCAGGGCTTAGATTATGGGTGTGTGCCACCATGCCTGGCTTCTGCCTTCAATGTATGCAATGAGTGTCACCTTCCAAGAACACAGTCCAAGAGATAAAGGGAACTGAGAGAGTGACAGCCCCAGGTTCATCCTGTATCATGACTCTTAGCCATCCTATGTATAAAATAACTTGCTCTAGCTCCCCACATATCCCTAATGAAAGCAGCAAGAAGCCTCAAAGACACTAAGCCTACTAGTTGGAGACAAGGAACTGCTCACCGTGGACTTTGTCTTAAGTCTTATGCCATGTGAGACACAGGCACACATCTATACTCAAGAGGTTAAAAGAGGAAACCTGTCTGATGAGTCAGAGGGCAGCCTGGGTTACACTGCAAGCATCTAGCAAGTCGGGGCTCTGTGATAAGATCCAGGCACAAGATAAATCAAACAAACTGCTATGCAAAGAATTACTCCCCACCCCCACAGAGCAAAAGAGTCTAGGATACAAATACGTGTCTGGGACAAAAATCCCAGGAAGATCGGCAGTCAGTCACTCTTTACCAGAACTCACAACATTTCTTCCCTGCCCTTCGGAGATTTGAGGCGTGGGGTTTATAACTGCTGCTGCTGTCTTCTGTGGAAAATGTACTGTTCCCAGACATGGTAGTTCTTCAAGAGGCACCTGGGAAAATAAAGAAAGAGAAGGAGGGTGTCCCTTAAAACAATGCAGAGGATTAGAGTGAACAAGGGAGAAGCCCCTCCCAAGATCCAGGTCCTAATTCACAAACACTTGGTCTAGGATAAGCCACAAACCTGACTCCTCACCTATGCAACTTTGCAGTTCTTTGCTGACTTGATTCACATTCATATATCTCAGCAAGCCTTCCAATCATCTTAATAAAGCAGATTTTCCTATCATGATTTCTTCATCTTATTTTATAGAAATGACAAATGAAGATAACAACCAAAGTTGCTCAAGTTTCTTGACCTCGCATTCTAGTTTTAAGAATATGGACAGAACGGAGGTGGCAATCAGAAGAGAGCTGGAGGTGGGGATAGATCAAGTGCACTATCAAGAAAGCAATCCCAATCCAAAGGTAAAACTCAAGTCTTGAAGGGCGAAAGGAGAGGAAGAGGGAGGAACAGAGGGAAGGAGAGAGAAAGAGAGGGAAGGACAAGGGGAGAAGGAAGGAGAGGGGGAGAGGGAAGGAGAGCGGGAGAGAGAAGGAGAGGGAAAGGGCAGAGGGAAGGAGAGGGAGAGGGAAGGAGAGGGGAAGGAAGGAAGGAGAGGGAGAGAGGGAAGGGGAGGGCAGAGGGAAGAAGAGGGAGGGAGGGGGAGAGGGAAGGAGAGGGAGGGAGAGAGGAAGAATGAATTTGGGAATTGTGGCGAGAGGGAAAGGGGCGAAAGCACATTCTAGGAAGGAAGAACTGTAGTGGAACTGAGATGGCCCTAGCATGTGTCTCTGACGTTCTCTGCTCTCTAGCCACCCTGCCCTTTCCTATCCATCCCCTAGGGAGCTGCGGAAGTAAATGACTTACTCAACGTTACCTGCAAAAGCCTTGGGTCCCGATACCAACTAGGGTGAGAGGGACTGGGGCTTACTTCTCAAACCCTGATACCAAGTAGCTCAAGACAAAGGGTTCTATTTAAAAAGGAGGAAAAAAAGAAAAACCGTGCAGGGCTCCGGACCTGACAGAGCCAATTCTCCAGTCCTCACCGGCAGCTGCGGTTCTGCGTCCCTGAAGGGCTGCACGCCCAGGGGTATCACGGGAGCTACACTTCCCGAAAGCACGAAGCACCGTCGCTCTGCACCTTAACCGCGCCGTAGCCCAGCCCCGCGTCCAGACCACTCAATAATCGCTCACCCTAGGACCTGTCCTATTTGTCCTCCCTGCTGTAGACCCGGTGTCGCCACCGGCGCCGGGAACCAGAGCTGGCCCACAGACTGAACAAGTCCGGGCTCCGGGGGTTGGGGCGAGTCACGTGGGGGCACTTGGCCCCGCCCACCCAGGCGTCAGCCCTCACCTGGAGGCACTCTGGGCCAATGAAGCACCTGCAGGGCAGGGGGCGGGCTCCCGGGGTCTGGGAGGACCTGTGACAGTCTAAGGCTGTCAGCTCCCAAAGCAGCCGACCCAGTGAAGCTTGGTGCCATTGTTGCTTGGAAACAAATCGAGCTGAAGGCGGGGTTAATTAAAGCCTTCCTTTTTTTTTTTTTTTTAAATTCTCGCGAGACCTGACATCTTGCGTGGGAATGACTGGTGGAAAATGAGGATTAACGCCTTCACTCCTGAATCTCCAGCTAAACTAGGTTCTGGGAGGTAGATATCGGCTTTTAAAGATGCCTTGCTGGCTACCAGAATGCGAGAGCTACAATTGATGGTCGGGATCCTGGAAGCTAAGGCTTCCGGAGCTTCCCATTCACCAGGCAGGTGACTCCAAAGCACGCTCCTTTCTTCCCTCCGACAAGCCAGGAGCCAGGCTATATTATCTGTGGTCATGTCGAAGAGCCGAGGAGGGAACTGCACCCGCCCCTGGTGTAAGGGTGGAGAGGAACAGATTTGCCTTAATTGATTCACAGGAGAGACTGTTGCAGTGGGGTTTACACATTCCAGAACTTTTCAAAGTTGCTCCCCCAGCACACCATTGGTGCTGATACAATGGACAGGAGGGGGGCTTGCTGCTGCTTCAGCAAAAAGATGGGAGTTGGGGGGAGCCTAGAACTGTTTTTACTCGTTCCTTCTTTACCTGGGAGTCAAGTCATCTTCCACAGACTCCAAGTATGCGTTTTACAACCCCCAGCGTGTTAAAGCGTGCTACAAGCTGTCATTATTAGGCGTTTACTGCACACCTTTATTATTATGTTCAAGGCAGTCTCGGGCTCTCGGCACACTTAAAGTTGGAAACTGGCTAGCTTCTGGTTAGGTCTCCTCTTCCCCGTCTGTCTTCTGTCTCTCAGCCACAACGAGGACTTGATTCTCATGATGAAGTGTCTTCCTATGTGGATACGAGGCATCGAACTGGCATCAGGAGGACGAGAGTGAGTCCTCTTGAACACTGCCACCACCTGAGTGAGGCGATCGCCCCAGGCAGGGCTGCTGACCTCATACAGTCTTTCTGAGGTGGCAGATGGACGCTTTCAAGTTCGTCTCACGGGACTCCGCTCGTCCCGTCCACTTGGCCTCAATGAATCAGTTCGGTGCAGCCATGGACCTCGTCATCAGTGTGACTGTTTGGCAGGTCCTTTGACCTTTCTTGGCATGTGTTTACCTTCTGGACGATGAGTCCGCTTTGCCTGGTGTTTGGGAGGCTGCTTTCATCATTTCCGACCTCCCTGCAAGGTGACATTCTGCTCTGCTAGACTCGGGAACTCCTTCCCCGCCCTCCTCCCTGGGGCATAAATGCTGCCGACGCGAAGCTCGCCTCACCGGAGCGCTCGGGAGAGCTGGCCAACCTCCAGCCATCACCTGCGGCCGCCCTTACCACTTTAAGAGCCCGCGCGTTTTTTGGAAAGGCCGAAGCCGAGTCCCTATCGAGGTGTCGCGAGAAGCGCCCCACCGGCTACTTCTCGCGATGTTTGGAGGCGCTAAAGGCGGCCATTTTGGGGTCCCCCCCGCTAGTTGCTCCGGCGGCGCTGTCTCCCCGGCTGCGGCTGGTACCAAGGCTGGCCCCGCAGGAGGCCAGCCGGCCGACGCTATGTGGCGGCTCCGCTGCAAGGCCAAGGGTGGCACCCACGTTTTGCAGGGGCTTTCCAGCCGGACCCGCTTATGGGATCTGCAGGGCCAAATCGCCGCTATCACCGGCATCGCTCCGGGCTGTCAGCGAATCCTGGTCGGCTACCCACCGGAGTGCCTGGATCTCAGCGACAGGGACATCACTCTTGGGGACCTGCCCATCCAGTCAGGTACGGGCACCGGCCGGGGCCGGGGAAGTCATGGAGGATGTTGAGGGGAGAAGAGTGAAGCCAGTAAGGCCAAGTGCCGGTGGTCCAGCTAGGGACTTCGAGGACCAGAACTCCGGGATGGCCGGGGCAGGTGTCAAGTCCTTTACCTGTGATTTAGAGACAAGCCTGGAGTCTTGAAATTCCCTGTTCCCCAAGCCTGCTCCCAGGTCATTCGTTTTCTCTGCTTTCCCAAAGGAAAGCAGGACCTTTTCCCTGAAGGATGGTTCTTTTTCCCTATTCCTGATAAGCAGGTCAGCAGTTGAGATACCGATTTTTTTTTTTTTTGTCTTAGTTAGTTTTCCCCTCTATTAATTTATTTTTAGTTTGTTTCGTGTACACTTGGGTGTATGTATTTACTGTAGAATTAACCAAAAGCAGTTATTTGTTCCCAGTTTTAGAACTTGAACGTCAGTGTTGACCATTAAAAACTTTTCATTTTGTGCCAAGGCCCCCAAAGCGACAAATGCGAGTCATGCGAGGTGCAAGAACACCCCGGTGACCTACCTAGTCTGTGGAGAACATCTAAACGATTTGGTTTTTAGGTTGAAATGCAACGCGAAGCATTTTGTTCTGTTTTCCTGTTTCTGAAGATACAGTGAACTAAACCCAAACAAACTTAAAGAGTTACTGGCCTCTTGTTTACAACGTTGTGTTCACCTTGGTTACCCACTTTATACTTTTTGGTGTCTGATTTACTGAGTTGGCTAGTAAACACCCTATCGATAATTTCTCTGCAGTTCTGGATTTGTTTTATTTTCAACAGGTGACATGCTGATTGTCGAAGAAGACCAAACCAGACCAAAAGCTTCACCTGCGTTTTCAAAACATGGTGCTCCTAGTTACGTCAGGGAAACTCTGCCTGTGCTTACCAGAACCGCAGTCCCAGCAGACAACTCTTGCCTCTTTACCAGTGTGTACTATGTCGTTGAAGGAGGAGTCTTGAATCCAGCTTGTGCCCCTGAGATGAGACGCCTCATAGCACAAATTGTAGCAAGTGATCCAGACTTGTATAGTGAGGCTATACTGGGAAAAACAAACGAAGAGTACTGTGATTGGATCAGAAGGGATGATACTTGGGGGGGAGCAATTGAGATATCAATCCTGTCTAAGTTTTATCAATGTGAAATATGTGTAGTTGATACACAGACAGTCAGAATTGATCGTTTTGGGGAAGATGCAGGATATTCCAAAAGGGTTCTGCTTATCTACGATGGCATTCACTACGATCCACTTCAGCGTAACTTCCCTGATCCGGATACCCCTCCTTTGACCATTTTCTCCTCAAATGATGATATTGTTCTTGTACAAGCACTGGAATTAGCTGATGAAGCTAGAAGAAAGAGACAGTTCACTGACATAGACCGCTTCACCCTGAGATGCATGGTGTGTCAGAAGGGCCTAACCGGACAAGCTGAAGCAAGGGACCATGCTAGGGAGACAGGCCATACCAACTTTGGAGAGGTGTGATCTGTTCATAAGAGTTGGAGCCTACTACCTCACAGATCCAGAAGGCTCTGGGTTTTCCAATAAGCTATTCATAACCCTACAGAATAGAACCCAATGCTTGGACCATCCTTTTATCTTAAACCAGTATGACTGACACTGAAATTCCTTGTTAAGATTAAAATCAGTGTGCAAGTTTACAGATGTGTGTCTACACTAGTGGCATGCCCTCTTTCTACTGGGGTGTCGGAATAGGTGGTTTTGGCCACGTCTGATGCTATCCCGAAGACTGGATTCTGTTATAAACCGGCACCCAGCGGCTTTAGCTTATAGAAGAAAACATCATATTATAGGTAATGTTGGAAAGCCTTGTGGAGGGCCACTGGACATATACCACAGTGTCTCCAGTAGTTGATTCCTTTTAATAACTTTGAATGAGTTAGTAGTTTCTAAATTCTGAATTGATTCATCAAATGAAGATACTCAGAATTGTCAAAACTTTTTTATATTGCAATTTGGTAGACTTTATAAGTGTATCTAACTACTTACAAGTACATTAAAAGCAATTTTACAGGGATAAGTATATCCCTTGAGAATGTTATCTAAAACAGGAATTACTATGGTCCTGTTGAGATTTCTAGTGTCTAAAAGTAGAATGTATAAGGGGAAGGTGCCTGAAGCAGCTTACTGAAGCTTTAAAAGACTGTTGGCCTCCTGTTTTCATGCAATTCATGTATTGGTGTTTGTCATATTAGATAATTTTTTTTAAAAAATGAAGCAGGGTATGTCTTTAATTGCTAATTTAGTTTAAAATTCAGGAAGTCTCTTGAAATTTTGAGTGTTTAGTTCTTTTGCTTTTTTACATACACATTTTTCTGGAGGGATTTTATTTCCTCAGCTCTTCAGCTCAAAGCACTTCTTACAAACAAGTCTTCCTCTAGAGTGTCAATGGTATGCTTTGGTTTCCTGAAAATCTTTTCCGTAGGTAACAGTGTTCCTAGCTCCACTATGATCTTTTAGCTATTCCACATTTCTGCAAGTTAGTACTTTGTTCATCTGTCATCTTTGACTTTCAGTTTTTAAATAATTAATTTGGTTTGTTTCACTCACAAAATACACAAAGTTTTAAAATCTTTGCCTTACGCAGCTCTCTCAGAATACTGCCACCTAGTGTCAGGTATGTAGCCATTTGCTTGATGGATTGGTCCTCGAGGCACATGCTCTCAAAACTTAGCTTCACTGTAGACCCTTCCAGGTAAAGCTTTCTACCTCTTAATTCTTCTCAAGATGAGGGATGCTAAGTTATAATTTGTTGTATACTCTGTCATACGATGTAAAGAGGCATACTGTTGTGAAGTGTTGTTATCTGGTCTCATTTATTAAATATCTCAGAACCATTGGTGGACTTTAAAGCACTCACATCTTTCCATGATTCTTCTTAGCAAAGGTTTTAAAATCAAAGTCAACCCTTAGCCTTTTACATGGTAATGGTGACCATGTCAAATTAAGGAATGTTAAAGTGAACAATTCACAAAGTATGCTTCAGTCATCAAATGACATTCTTTCTTGGGCTGAGACAAGGTCTCCCTATGTGTTTCTTGCTGGCCTGGAATTTGCTATATAGACCAGGCTCCTCCAACTCAAAGTGATCCTTCTGCCTCTGCCTTCTGAGTGTTGAGATTACAAGCAGGGGCCACCATCCCTGGCCAGATGACTTTTCTTGAATACCCTTTGTGCACATAGCCAGTCTGGCAATGGCATTATTATTGTCATATAAATTGAAAATGTTTGATTTTCTTTTTTTAACCGAGCCTTAAAGATAGTACTAGTGAGCTTAGGATGCTGAGCATTGGCGTTCATGACATGTAAATGACTGTCACAAAAGTCTGTTTGTACCTGTCATCTGGTTTAGATTTTTTTAAATCTCTTTTGTTTCCTCTATAAAATATTTAATTTCAAGCTGTACATTAAAAATGTAACACTGGGTTATGCATCGTATTTATGAAGCTTGCCTTCCTTTACCACTTGAGCATCTAAACTCAGTATTTCTAAAATTTTGGATCCAGAAGTTTGTTCATGCAACAAGTATTTATTGAATAACTTATAATGTGTCAGGCATGTTCTATTTTTTGAAAATAAATTCCTGTCACTTTAAAATAGAGTCTATATAATGTACAGAGGATTTGTTTAGTAAATGTAAAGAAATAGAATAAGCACTGGTATCTTAAAAATCAAATCTTTGTTCTAAGTGTTATTTGTATGTCTTGTTTAGTATTTATTTAGGGGATTGTTTCGTATTCTATTTTATCTTTTACTTGGTTTGTCTGGTTGCCAGGTAGATACTTGATAGCAAAATGGCTTTCAAAAAGACATTTTAATCATTCGCTGACACAAGAACTGGTTTTAGAGGAGGTTTTTTGTTGTGAAACATTCCAGGTGAAGCATTATATGCAAATTATTTAATTATTAATTTCTGTTCGTCCCGAACACAAGCTGTTACGCCTCATAGAATTTTAAAGTTTTGTTTTATGTTTTTTTTTTCTGTATTTATTAAGCTCTTGAAATTATTGTGAGGAAACTCATTTTTAGAATTTGAAAAATCTGAATTTAGTTGCAGCAAAGCTAAAAGAAACTACGTCCTAATGAAGCCCTTCCTGTTCCCTTTTGCCTATCCTACAAGAATTATTTTTAATTAAAATTAGTCAATTTACATCAGTGGCAGAATAAAAATTATGCTTTGCCCCCACTTCCCCAGTGTCCCCACTCTTTTTGGATTAAAGATTCAGTGTGTTTTTATAAAGATACCCTAGTCACAGCAGTAGTCCATATTAATGTTCCTGGGAATTTTGTGATATGACACCACATGAAGGCATCCGGATGCTAACTCATCTATTGCTAGTGATTCATGGTTGATTTCTTAAAGCCCTCCGTGAATGTGGAGTGATCATAATCAAGTGGTTACTGGCCAACCTAACTTCGTTGTTAGGAACTAATACCATTAATGCCTTTTGAAGGAATACTCTATTGAGTTCAAGTCCCAGAAAAATCAGAATCCCAAATTAACATAATTTCCCCACCCAGGTATGCCCCTAACTGCTCCTGCCTAACTTACTTTTCTGTCTAGCTTCCTCCCTTCGAGCTGCCCTAGTTGAATTTTCTGTCTTTGTGACAGTAGGATGTGAAATTAAGCAGCAATGATCCATGCACACACACGTTATATATTTTAAAAAATCAGGTGGCCTTCTTAAATCTACATATATTAAAATTACATTTTTCATGTGTTGAAACATCATTTGCAGCACTTTAAAAATTAGAGAGTAAACGTTTACATAGCTTTCTAGAAGCTCTTGAGGGCAGTAAAGATACAACCCTGAGCTGCTAGTCAGCGGCTCTCATAAGTTATCGCCGTCAAGTATTCGTGTATCTTAAGATACAGTCTAATTTCACTCACTGTTAGGAGCATAGTCTCTGCCCTAACATAAGGAATGTTACTTCTGTAGTGTGGTTGTTAGATTCATCAAACCTTTCATTCATTTCAAGCAAGCTTATTTTGGAGAAATTGATTTTTGAGTAAGATATGTAAGCAGTATTTGCAAACCTAAAGGAACACTTTATTTGAATAAGCTAGTTTGTTACTCATAGTGCTAAGCATCAAACCAGGGCTTTTTGCTGCTAGGCTAAGTCCTTATTGATCATCATTCCCGCCCCAGGATGTTTTCTTAATTTCTATTGTAATGTGCTGACATCCAACTCAGTGAATATAAGATTGCCTTGGTTTGGGGAAAGGTTTGGTGCTTTTGTTGTTGTTGTTGTTTTCTTCCTTCAAAAGTTAGCTAACATTTTGTTTACAGTGCTTTGACTATTTTATTTGGAAAACAAAGTATTATGTTTACTGAATTATGGGGTGTTTGTGTCTTGATTCATTTGATTTAAGGGAGTGTGTTAGCCTTCCCATGGCATTTATGGTAAAAGGATGAGTACGACAGAAATGGAGGTGCATAGGGCCATGAATGCAGGCGCCTTCCGTGCTACACCTTTTTACTTTTGTTTTGAAACATGTGAACCTGTATATAGAAATTTAAGTATAGTGAATGTATGACTTGGTTAAGTTGCAGGTAAGGAGGCTGAGAAGTTCTACCAGGATAGTGTGGCTTGGCTCCAGAACACGTATAGAATGTTTAGTTGAGGGTACTCATCAGTTACTAAAAGGACAAGGGTTGGCCATTCACGTTTGTGCCATTCAAGGTGCCACAGGAAATGCATTCGTACCAAATTATTTGTTTTCTTTAAGAATGCCTAATAAGGACATATAGCTTATCAGAAGGTTAAGAATGAAAAAATAGTCTTATGGAGGCTATACTAACACAGTAGAGGCAGAGTTCCTTAAAGAAAATCACCAGTCAAGCCTGAAATGCAGAGCTCAGAACGTAATTTCAAAGGCATAAAAGGGGGCCAAACAGAAAGAGTTGTTTTCTTGGCATATGAAAATGTGTTCTTAGTGTTGGTTTCAGAATGTTCCCTTGTCGTTTGCCAGCCAGTTTCCAAGGTCGATGCACTGCTGCTCTCTGGGAGATGTCTAACTTCATTTTATACTACTCATGATTTTGCCTTTGTTATTAAGATGCATTCATTTTATTTATGGTATGTGATTTTTCAATCTCTCAATGTATGAAGTGACTTGTTTTAAAGGAATAAATGAAGTGAAAACATTGTTGTGTGAGCATATTTTGGGATCAGGGCAAAGGGCCAGTAAAGAATACTACACTCAAGTTACATATTACCAACAGACCACTGCATGGATTTGTGTAAGCGATTCCCACGCCCTTTGAGTAGTTAAGTGTTTCTCTTTACTGATGCCAGAAGGCACTCAGAATTTCCCTTCACTGACTAAATTTCTTTCTAAATCTCATGAAGTTTAATTGAATAACCTTTGCTGATGGATTGTTTAATTGGAAAGGTTGGGTGTTCCTGGTTTTAGTAGCTAGAGTAGTATCTGGATGGCCTTAGATCTGTTTGAAGAAGGTGGCTTCTCTGACACTGGATAATGTTTCAGTGTCCGAAGTTAAACACTAGAAACCATGGAGTTGTTAGAATTGGCCAGAGTTTTCTAATTCACTTAAGTGCATAAACACACACAGCCCATAAGAACCTAACAAGAATAGAAAGAAATGGATGCTTTAATATTTTTTTAAAACTCAAGTCCTGTGTTACGTCTCCTTCATGATGACTGATATAAGAAGTCAGTTGGTCTCTGCCATCTTGAAAAATATTTTAATACTAACTATAAAATAATTACAAAACAATTTCTTCCTCCTTTCAAATGGTAGTACGGTACACATGCACACACAGCAAATCAGGGGTTTTTTGTTTTTGTTTTTGTTTTTCTCTTATTCTTTTAAAATTTGGGAAAGAGAATCTTGGATATGGTAGAGGCTGCAAAGCAGGACCTCCATCTGTGGCAAATGCACACTTTTTGAGTTGGTAAAGAACTTACATCTCCAAGCCTGAAATTCGGCAATTAAAAACGGGAATCCATAAATATGCTTTGGTTTGAAATTGTTCTGATCTGGATGCCTTTTTGTCTATTGCAGTGGCATCAAGTGCCAGGTTACACAGCGTAACTAAATGTGACAGTAACTATAAATCAAACAAGAATTTTCTCAGTTGAGAGTGTCGTGCACTGGGGTGCCAATCTACGCTGGGTATAGTCCTTGTTCAGCTGTCAAAAGTACCATTCAGCTGTTCAGCATCTCAGCTACCCAGTCTGGAATGGACAGATTTCTCCAGAAGAACTGTGGTACCAGATGTTAGGCATACTACACCATGCCTACCCTTTCCCTGTTCCACACCTAATAATTTACCATATTCATTGCCTCTTTGTGCATCATCACTGCAACGGAAGACTCATCTGAATTTCCTGGTTCAGCATTTCTAGAAATGGATGTCTGTGACATTTACCTTTCTTGTGATTATCCACAGACTACCACGATGAAGTTTACAAAGGGTGGAGGGAGGGTATAACCTGGAAGTGGCTGATGGAGGAGAGGAGTAGGAATGGGTAGCATGTACATTTCTATCATGCCCTTCCCCCTGGCAGTACTGAAATGTCCACCCAAATTGTAGACCAAACTTGACAGTTAATAGAGTTCCACGTTTTATTTTATGACTGGAAGTACTTCCTATTAGGAAATCAACGTTCCTGGTGGCCTTTATTGAATTACATCTCCTAGAGCATGAGTATTACAGGAGAAACCAATCAAGTTCTTAAACCTCCAAAATATGGGGCAGACTGAACGAAGGGTGACCTTTGCAAAGGTGGCCCTCCCACTATGTTCATATAAGATCAGAACCTCCCATTTGGGGACTTGTTTGTGTGCGGTGGTCTTTGTTTTGTTTTTCCTTGAGAGTCTCACTCAGTAATCCAGGTAGACTTCAACTTGAGATTGAGATTGAGATGTTCCTCCTGATATTTTCCAAGTGCCAAGATCATAGGCATGCACGCGCTGCCACGCCCACCTCCATTTTTTTTTTTTTTTTTGCCTTATTCTCAAAATGAAAACTGAGAAAACCTCTTTTACTTTGTCTAGGAGAAGCTAAACTATTTCAGGTAAGCTGTTAATCCCTTCCTAAGATGTGCTTGTGGGGTGTGCTGTCCCCTGTCTCAGAGTTACAAAACTACAGATCCTCTCAGTGAGCAGTTTTTGAATGGTGCCATTGTGTCAGGAACTGCCCTTGATGCTATGCACTGGAAGGAAAAACATATTCAATGCTGTAAAGAAATAGAACGATGTGCGTCCCATGAAGAGAACAATGGGGGGCAGCAAGTTAAAATTAGTCTGGGGGAGCCTTTTAGAAAAACTGGCATGAAGGACGAACACTAAATTGCAGGGAAATTAGTCCTTTAAAAAACAGGAAGAGCACCCCAACCAGCAAATGCAGCATCTGTAAACTCAGTACTATGGGAAGGATTCCCCACCAGTCTGGTCATATGTGGTACATAGAGGGGAGAGGAAAGTAAGAAGCTTTGAGAAGTGGGCAAGGACCCAGATGTGTGCTATCTTTGGCTACCTTAAGCCCTTATTACTTGTATGTGTGCATATGCATTTATCCTCAGTTTACTCTGTGTGGGCAGAGCCAATTCTATTTCCTATTATGGTATTCTCAGCTCCAAGTAAAATGCTGGGCATGTAACAAACCTCTACATATGAATAATTGAATATGAATAAATAAAATCAGAGTATAAGGAACTAGACATTGACCTTGATGTTTGTTGTAGAGTCAGTGGAAGGACAAAAAAGCATTCCAGTGAGTCATCAGATCTTTGTCTCAAAGGAATTTTATTAGCTCTTACTGGGAAGTCCAAAATCTTTTGATATGACTAGAACCAGAGCTTCAAATAAAGGCGTTGACTCTTAAAAACATATCTCTGTTGTGTAAATTTCTGAATACTAGAAACAGAAAAAGGCCTAAAATTTAGAATCAGAAATACTTTGGAGGCTTTTCAACAGCAATACTGGAAGCTAAAAGATGGTAATTTAAACTATGCGGCCAATTCCGGTCAAATACAAGAATAAAAATAAAGATATTTTCAGTCATACAGGATTTTAAGCATTTGTCCTTGGGAAATTAGTAGAGACTGCTCTGCCAAAAGAAGAGAGCTAACCCAAGAAAGGAGGTCTACACTCCAGATAACCCAATAGAAAAGGGATTTTTCCCTATTGTTGATGAAGATACCAACATGAGAGCCATTGAGCAGCTGACAGAACAACCGGCCCCAACTGTTGCAGGTCTGAAGTCTGGAGGAAATTTTTCTTCAGGATGAAACTGATAGAAAACATGAGGTATATGTTAGTGTACTGAGGGGGAATTGACATAATGGATGGGAGTCATGGGTGCAAAGGTGCATAGAAAAGGAAGTGTGACCACATTCTGTCTAATACTCCAACTGCCAACGTGTGTGTAAGAGGAAACAGGGGTGGGGGGTGGGGAGGACAGACAGACATGGAAGTGAGAATGAGGGCACAGATGTCATCAGAACAGAGTAGTGTATAACAAACAAAGCTGCTTTCTTGCTCAGTAGCAAAAAGATATCCAAACCCAACCTATAAATGTAAACTTCAAATTTCCACAGCAGCTGGGCCATAGAAACTTCCAAAGAGAGAGGGGAAGAACCTACTCCTGAAAACTACTTAGCAATGAAATAGTGTTAGAAACTAAAGTCTATCTTAGTGTATGGCTTAGTTTTCATTCACATTTGGCTTCAGAATCATATACTTTGATGAAAGCTTGGTGGTTTGTAGCCAAATTACAAACAAATGGATTCTCTTGAACCCATTCCTAACTATGCTTTATTTAAGATCAGCACTTCATTCCCCAGCCTCTACTTGAACTTTCCTGTCTGCCAGTATCTTAGAGGTCACCGCACTTATTACCATGAAGACAGAGGACACCAAGTACTTCCTGAGGGTAAAGAAAACATGTTTCCTTTAAGAGAAAAGGAAGGGCCTGGTCAGTGTGATGTGTGCCCAGTGTGAAGAGTTTGGATGGAGGCCCACAGTTGTTTTGCAGTCTGACTTTGTAAGGTACCCTAAGGAGCCAATGTTATTTATTTTGATTTAGAATGAGTGTGGATGTGTGTTCAGGCACACCTGCCCATATGTGGCTTACTTAAGTGACTGCCTCACTCACTGATTGAGGAAGGAAATGATAAACTAGCCTTTTACTTGAAGGTGATAACCACCACACCACACCAGTGTACCAGCAGGAACAAGGACTATGAAAACAGAGAAGTCCTGGAAGCTGATCTGTAATTGGGTGTCAGAATCAGATCATCAAATAAGAATTCACTTCCTTAGCCAGGCAGTGGTGGCGCACGCCTTTAACCCCAGCACTCGGGAGGCAGAGGCAGGTGGATTTCTGAGTTCGAGGCAGGTGGATTTCTGAGTTCAAGGCTAGCCTGCTCTACAGGGTAAGTTCCAGGACAGCCAGACCTACACAGAGAAACCCTGTCTTGAAAAACCAAAAAATAAAAAAATAAAAAAGAATTCACTTCCAACTATCAGCAAAACCCCTCCCCAAAAAAAAGGACCTACCTTGGCCATCAAACCTTATTCCTGACTTGGGAAGTCTTGCCCTGTCTGTAGTCCGGCCACCTTCATAATTCATTTGGAACCTCAAAGGTTTGGATTTTTCCGAACAAAAAGTGAAACAAAGCAAACCATGCTCAATTCCAGGGAAAGCAGGGAAATGGAGGGCAGAAAACATTCAAATCAGGATTTAGTGGTTTATTTCAACCAGGATATATATATGCTTTGAGGAATGGGGAGAGGAGCCAAGGCATATGTGTAACTTCAGCTAGAATGCTAATGTTTTATAACTGAGTGGTAGACAGCAGAGTGTTGTACTCAAGTAGCTGAAACATTTCCCAAGGAAAATGTCCAGGATAAAAGTCAAAGAATTATTTAATGTAAGTCATTTACCTAAGGAAAGATAGGGGACCCTCCTGATTATCCTAATTTTATTGTAAGTTGAGAAATTGTTCAATCTTTTTAGAGATTCATTGAAGTTTTGCTTCTATTTTAAGTAAATGTTTAAATCACTCACCTAGATAAACCTGGATCAAATCCAGTGACCCCAGCCATGAGTATAGCCCCAGTTGCAGTGAATTGATGTGGAGATCCCCTTCCTGTTTTCTTAGTATTGTGACATCACATATATTTAGATGATGTATTAGAAACAGAGATCATAGTCCCAAAGACCTCAGTCATCTGTGATGTCCACATGGTGCTGACAGGATACTGGCTTGTCTTGAGCTTTCTCAGATTTCCTTCCTCATCTTGGCCCCAGGATAATGTTATTTTCCCTCTACCTATGATCACAGAGAAAAGATGGAACCATGTGTCTTGCTATAAAACATATAAACAGCTGCAAGCCAGAAATGCAATAGGGAATAAAGCAAATTGTTAGAATTAATTATACAAGCTGTCTGTGATGTGAATGTTATGCTTCCCACTGGGGAATTTTTTCCAAAATATAGGCAGACTGAAGCATAGCAGCTGTGACATTGATACTGTCACTTTGACAGTGTAGGAAATGAATGGTTAGGGTCCTCCTCTGTATGGAGTGAACTCAAGGGTCTAGTGCATTCACAAATGAGCAAGGTACTAAGCCTGCTCTCCCCTAGCTGGTCACTGGTGCCTACTTGTCTCAGAACTCTTGAGAGTTGAAAGGTGGCAGCAGACAGCTATGTGATCATGGCTGAGCCCACCAACAGAAAATGAGACATTCTCAAGCCCTAGGATGTTCATTTGCATCCTGAACCAATATAACTGGGGGTTTGAGAAGAAATGTGAGAAGAAATCAAAGATAGTATCACTCTGGGGTACTGGCCTATGAGGAAAAGATGGCCAGAATTTCTCAAAATCAGGGACTCTGAAAACCAGTTTCCTGCCAAAATGCCATGCCAGCTATTCTTGGGGCCTCTACATTAGGGTATTTAAAACTTACATTTCACTAATCGTGAAATTGTTGCTACAGAGTGATGGTCTTGAAAAATCAGGATCTAGAAAACATGCCTCTGGGCATGCCTGTGAGGTTTTATCTAGATTAGGTTAACTGAGTTGAGCCCCCCACCCACCCACCCAAATACTAAATTTCAGCTGGACAATTTTCATGGATGGGGCCCTGGATGACTGAATAAAAAGGAGGAAGTAACTTGGCCATTAGCCATCTCTGCTTCCTGACTAGGCATACAATGTGACCAGCTGGCTGGGGTGTCTACCACCAAGACCTCCCATCACAATGTACAATTGAGCTGAAAACCTAGACAAGTCCTTTCTCCCTTACATTGCGTTCACCAGAGCATCCTGTCACAGAACCAGGAACAGTGACTATGAAGCAAGCTGGGAGTGGACCATCTGAATTAAAATAGCCGCTCTACTACACACTTGGGTAGTATCAGGCATGTGATTTAACCTCCCTGTGAAGTGTAGATAGTAAGAATGGCAGTGCTTCTAAGTTGGAGCAGAAGTTAAATAAGACATAGAAATACTTAGCGTAATACCCAGCATACAGCTGGGGCTTAACCTGAGTGATTCTTGCATGAGGTTGTTTTGTTTTGTTTTTCTAATTTTTCTTTTCTTTTTACTGCTGGCAAGTAAAATACCTTTAAAAGTTGATAGTTACTAGGAATGGCCTATATTCAGGGAAACGGAACTGCTGTCTGGCAAGTGGCCTCTGTACCTGGAGGGCGATGTCTTCCTGGAAGCAGGAGGCTCCTTGACCTACTCTTCTCTGTAAGCACGCCAGACATTTCCCCACAAAAGAAGTACTTGCTAGACTGGTTGGTAGCTGACTTTATTTTTATTTATTTTTATTTAATATCTATTGCCACCTTCTCTAAGCAGCCAAAAGGGGCCAGAGACCCAAATGACAGAGTTCAAGTGCTCTCTCCCTTCTGGCTGATCTAGCTTTTTTTTAAAAAAATAAAAAATAAATAAAATAAATAAATAAATCCGGAAATTACCTCCTATAGGAGGGAGAGAAGGTAGTTTTATTTCCCCAGAAACAAAAAGGCAGCAAGCTCTGGGGACTGGGTGACTCAGCTACATACATCTGTAACCTTGAGATCCCTGAACCTCTTCTGGATATGAAACTGTCAATGACTGAGCAGTTAGAAAGGCTGGTGACAAAATTAGTAGCACAGGAAGGTTAGCCTGGAGAATACTTTCAGCTTCAAGTGGAGGAAAGCTAGTCTAAACCAGAAGTCTGGTTCTCATCAGGCCCACAGAAATGCATAGTGCCCAAACAGACTGGGGCATTCCTTTCTAGATGGAAAACCAAGTTCCATTGACCAGCTTCCACCCGGCCAAACTGTTTACTCTCCTTCCACTCAGCTCAAACCAGCTCCAGCCTTCTACTAAGGCTACCCTTTCTTTTTAGCAGGTCATTGGCTCTAAGCAATGGGGGTGGGGAGGCAGGGGCAGGAGGTGATTGGCCAAGACAAAGAAGCACCTCCCTGCTCATTTCCCTCCTGAGTCTTCCCTGACTGAACCGCTGGAATGAGGAGTAGGGAGGGAAACTAGGATTGGCTTAGAGTCAGCAGCAGGGTGTGTCCACGCAGCACGGATGAAGCATTTACCTGTCTAGGTAAGTCAGGAGGAGGTCAAAAGAAGAAATCAGTAGGAGACACCGCCGGAGAGGCAAGCCTTCTCCATCTCTGCCCTCTGGAATAGAAGGGCGTTATTTTCTTGTCTTCAGACCCCAACCCAGAGAAGGTGAGTTAATCACTAACCAACTATTGCTTATTCTACAGCAAGGAAACGATTTTAAGGGAGGGCAAAGCTACAGGGCTGTGCTGGGGAGTGCCGCAAGGGTGTCTGTCCCTTTACACCGAACCTGGAGTTTTCATCTCTGTTGCTCAGGTCTCAGTCAGCCTGAGATTTTCCAGAATTGGAATATTTTTTTGGAGGACTGGGGGACATTTCTTTCATTTCTTTATTTAACTTACATAATCATATTGTACAAACAGAAGCCAGAGCCAGGCGTGGTGGTATCCACCCATGATCATAGTACTCAGAAGGCTGAGGCTGGAGGATGAAAAGTTTGAAGCCAGGCTACTGGGCAATACAGCAAGTTCCAGGCTAGCCTATCCCACCTGGAAAGACCTGTCTCAGAAAAAAAAAAAAAAAACCTTTGCGTAGAATTTGGAAATTTCCGTCTCCGAGCACTAAGATGAAGTAGTGATTTTGAACGGGAATGAGTGACTAAGTAACTAGAGCACAGGGAGTCAAATGGAGGGGAGGGTCATGTAGGTGAGCCAGGTACCTCAGTTTTCCATTCCATTTGTAAAAGGAAATTCTCCATGGCTCAGTGTCTATCTTTATTTAAATAAGGGGTGCAGTGTATTCGTGTTAGCTGATAATAGCACACTCTGCAGATATGTAAAGTCTGAACTGAGCTAGATTGTTTGCAAGGAGAATTGAGGCTTGGAAATGTGGAGGAAACTCCAACTCAAGCTAGCATTTCATCTTTGGAAAACCCAGACACTCTAACTCCAGTCAAGTTTACTTAGGGTCTTCTAGTTAAGTCTCTAACTTTACCTGTTAATGGATGTAGACACCCCCCCCCCAAAAAAAAAAGCTACTTGGCCATGCTGGGCCTCACCCACATTTTATTTCATCTCAACATACCAAGCCTGGCCAGGGTGCCAACTGGGGCTCAGGCCCGAGTGATGCAGCAGAGTCCTTAGCAGAACAGATCCCTCGGGTGGAGGTTCTGCTCTGTGTTTCTTCAGATGTCTCCATGGACAAAAAAATGTAGCTGGAGCATCTGCCTAAGGAAGTTGCCACAGAAGTGCAGTCAGGAGAGCAAGTAAGCTCACTACCAATAGCATGGGGGTCAGCACACAGCAGCTAACTTTACCTCTGGCCTTCTGCAGAGAAAGGAGAACAGGAAAAGACATCAGCATGTACATCAAGCTTCCGGTCCTGAATGCTGGAGCTTTAAATGTTATCTTTCCCCTACTCCATAGAGCCAGCCCACATCACTTGCTATCATAGATGTCGAACTTGTCACAGGGGCCACAGGAGTCACCTGCAATGTTTAACAAGGCTCTGCTCTGCAGACGGTATTTCTACCAAGTCCCTCCCACCAAAGCACCGGTAAAAGAGAGACTAACACTGTACAGATGGTACAGATTTTAGTCTTTTGGAACTTTTGTTAGGTTTACTGGGTGCTCTCCAGCCAGGGCTCCTTCTGAGTCAGCAGAAAGCAGAGCCCCTTACCTAAGAGCAGCTTTCCTCTGGGATGAGTCCTTAGGAGATAGGAGGGCTGGCTTGTAGGAGAAGATGGTGAGGAGGTCTGATTCACATAGCCTAGCATGGTGCTCCAGCCCTCTCCCCACCCACTGCCCAGATGCCAGGGCTCTGTGTGCTTGGCTAGTTTCTGAGACATAGTTAATATTTAATGTGTCTCTGGATAGGCGGCCCCGACTATAGGCTGTGCACATTTCTCAGCTTGTTTCCTTTTGCCCTTAAGTCTCCAAAAGAGGTCAAGGGTAAAAAGATATGAAACCCTCACCTTGACTGCTCTGCTTGTTTCTCAGGTTTCTTATCTGGCAGAAATACCTACGGTTTCGATTGCTGCCCTGATACAGCACACAAATTTCAAGGTTATAAATTTGGTAGAAGGACACAATGTGTCTAGGCTAGGCTGAGCCAGGGGCGGAGAGTGAGAAGGTGGTGAGAGAAAAACGACTTTTTCTGCTCAGACTCTTTGTATCAGACAACTAGGTGTGGAGATTTGGTCTCGGCAGCTGAGCACTCACTCATCCCGTGACTGGGTGGTGCCAACAGCATCATTGCAACTGCATCTGGTGCTGTGTTTTTATTCATGTGTCTGTTTTCAGAATAACCAACCACAGTTTGGAAACACAAAGCTGAACCAGATAATGCACAGACTTTAAGGCATAATGTAGGAGACAAGGGGATCTGGACTCTCAATAGCAGGGTAGCCAGTGATCCTTAAGTATGCTGGCATCTAGTCAATATCTTGAGATGTCCTTTGTAGGCGTGAGTTATTCCTACTTATGAATTTGGGAAAATCGCCAGTTTTCTCAGATGTGAAATGAAGACAATACAACCAGATTCTCCCGAAGATCTGATTAGCAAATCTGACAGCACTTTGTAGCAATAGCATGCGGAGAGTGTAAAGCAGAGCTATGCCCATTGTCTGGATCTCTTCAGTTCCTTCTGACATAGAAAGAGAGTTCAGTGGGCTTCCCGGGAGGAACAAGAAGCCAGCAACCCACAGTACAGCCCCCAAGCACACATTAAGGAATAAAGGTAATAATTTTCCCTGAAAGTAAGAGGCAGCACCTTACCCACTGGAGGAAATATTACATTAATTGTAATGAGTCAACTTCAAGATTTATTATTCCAGTTGTACATGAAATATTGAATCCACACTGACTCCTTGAAACTGATGTTTTTCTCTAATGCCTTTTAGATGCACACAAACGCTAAGCTAAACAAACATTCCCCAGATTCTTTTTAGTCACTGACTTTACAGGAAATAAAGTGGTATGAAAAAGCTTAGCATGGTAGGCTGAAGCCATGAAGAAGTCTCCAACTAGCACACCCAGTAGTCCGATGATTGACTTTCTCAGAAAGCGTTCTTTATTAAGTTAACTCTGTGACAACTTCATGCATGTATGTAATTTACTCTGCCCGCCCTCTCCCACATCCTTACTGTCTTCCTTCCCAGTCACCCTCTCCTCTCTTCTACCTGTCCCTTCTCAGATTCCTGACCTGGGACTTTGTTATTCGGTCCATTTAGTTTATTCAGTATCATCTTTGTGACCAGTGAGTTCACCAAGGGGTACACGGAAGTCACACTCCCACTTTTCCTGAATCTAGGAAGTAGTTCAGCAGTTGAGGGTAGGGCTCCCTGTGTCACTTCTCCATCCTTGCTTGGCTATTGGTTGATTCTTGTGCGACCCGGTGCAGCCTTGAGAAGCCGAGAGTTCACAGAGTTCACGGTTACAATGGGTGAGCCATGCCTAGACTGACATTTCAGAGCTCTCCACACCCCACCACCCCTCCTGGCTCTTTCAGTCTTTCTACCCGATGCTCTTCTGCTCTGTCCCCTGAGCCTTGGTGAAGGCTGTATGACCGTTTAGGACTGAGAACTCAGCCATTGCCTACTCAAGCCCTATGTACAGACAGTTTCTCAGGCGGCAGTTTTGAGTGGGCTTAACCTTGCAGAGGGGAAGGAATAGGTTAGTACTCTGAACCTCTGAAATGCATGGCTGGGATGAGTGAACTTAGTCCGGAGGCTTCTTGAGTTTCTGTTTCTTTGGGTTGGGGATATTGAGGAACTGACCTCCTACAGAAATCCTAGAGCTACCTCACCCCATGTTAACTATCATCCATCCTGCTTCATTTTTGTCACTTCCCTCCTGGCCCCTCCTTATCTTCTGAGAGGCTCTGAACTCACGTGTCTGGCTCAGGACCCTGCCTTTTCTTCCCCGGTTCCCTGCTCATCTTTCCCTGCTTTATGTAATGGTCTCTCCTAAGCAAGAGAGGAGCCCTGTGAGGCCTTACCCTTGCCAGTATGGCCAGGCTGGAAGGCAGATTCACCTAACCGAGCCCAAACCTGACACTGGCACCCGAGGGAGTATGTATGTACCCTGGCATCTAAGTTCCAAGTCCCCAGATCTCAATATTGTCCCAGGACAGTTTGCCTTCTATTAGGGGAGTAGCAGAAATGATTAAAAATGTAGTATAGTTTTACAGGCAGAATATGGGTTGGAATCACATAAAATCTAGCTTTCCCCTATGAGTCTATTGCTCCTGATACTGAAGTTTGTACATAATTCTTTTAAACTTTCATTTTCTGTAAAGAATTACTCTTGACCTGCCCAGCCCTAGTGGGCAACAACAACCAGATGTGAAAATCCTTGGGAAGTTTAATAGCAGCAATGAAGTTGGTTTTGGTTGGTTGGCTGCTATTACTGTTTCCACAATGAACTGGAAATACACACACACACACACACACACACACACACACACACGGAACTGAGACTGAGAAGAGCTAAACTAGACATCGTTCTTGTTCATCTGACGTAGTCTAGGGACCTTCACTGTGAATGTAAGCAACTGCAGAACACAAGTGTAACGCAGGGGAAATGGATGGCTCTCAGCCAATGCTCACATGGCCCAGGGCAGAAGAAAGATGACCTCAGCCTTCTTGGTGGCATGTCATGTTTATGATATTATTAACAATGACTGTAACTGACATTATTGGGCATATCCTGTACAGAGTAATCTCCATAGGCTATTCCATTGTACCATGGCTTCATAATAAGTATAAGAAGTATGTTATTAAGGACCTGGAATCCCCCTCTAGACAGAAACCCTTCTCTCTAAAACCCTTCTTTCTTGCTCCCGGTGCGTGGAGCAAGAAAGAAGGGTAATTTTGGTAAGAACCCTTCTTTGGTAAGAACAATAGTGGTTACCTATTAAATTCACTTAGTGATTATCTGCTACCAGCAGAGCCACTTAGGTATTTGATCTGAGGCAGATTACTTGTTAAAGATGACCTAAGTGACTCAACTGGGATTTGAACCCAGAACCCAAGCCCTCAACCTTGTAATATGTATTGGGTGGGGTAATGAAAAGAGAAATTTAACTCCTTACTTCATAATGGGACGAAGCAACTAAGAGAAAGAATAGAACCTCTGGTCTGACCGGCCTGCCCTCTGCTCCCTGAATCCATCTTTCTGCACGCATTTGAACCAGCTTGTGTGCCCCTCCATGCCGGCTGGGCTGGAGTTCAGACATGGCCGGTCCACAGCCCCCTCCCAGCTCTGCTTCCTTGGTATCTTGCCATCATAGAATCCCAGGGCCTGAACAGAGCTTTGCGGAAGCCTCTGCTCACACGTGGCTTTGATTGTTCTCTTTTCAGGCCCAGCTTGGGACATTCTTCACTTCCATTCACTTCCCCTCTGGGAGCCCCTTTCACCACCCCTGCGCCTTGCTTCAGGCGATGCCCAAGAGGGAGCTTTGGCCAGCAGGGCCGTGCTCAGAACCTGTGACCCACATCGGCAGCTGTGGCGGCATGATGAGCACCACCTCCACCCATTCTGGATCTGTATGTACTCTCGCCCTCTCGCAGCCTGGCCCGCTCTGCACATCCGCCCTCCTGCCCCGCCCCGCCCCGCCCCGCCTGCCTGGCCGGCTGGGCCACCCACTGTCATTCAGTGCACCTTCTCTTTCATCTTCACCAGAGAGTGAATCACTGGATTCCTGCCTCTGAGTCACCTCTGCTTCTGTAGAGAACTGGGTGGGACAGCCTCAGAGAGCAACAGGATCAATACCCACCCACCCACCCCAATTTCATTAGATCAAACAAAGAGCTTAGGCGGAGAAAAGGAGCAGGCACTTAAGTCGGCTGGAAACTAGAAGGTAGATTCATGTAGCACACGGAATTTTTCAATTCTCGGCAATGCCCAGGTATAGTGGTGCACACCTTTAACCCCAGCACTCAGGAGACAGAGGCAGGTGGATCTCTGTGAGTTTGAGACCAGCCTGGTATACAGGTCAAGCTCCAGTACAGCCAGAGTTCTATAGTGAGACCTATTTGGGTTTAGGGTGGGGTTCCACTGCAGTGAATAGCATGGCTTCAGTTTCCCACAAAAGTCAAGGAGAACAGAGTGACTGGGAGCCTTTATGGAAGCGACCACATCCAAATTCCCTACTTAGAAGCCAATACTACCTTGACACATTACCAATTTCTTTAAGCTTCAGTGTCTTCGTTCTGGGGTTTGTTTGTGGTTTGAGACAGGGTCTCACTATGTTGCTCTTGCTAGCCTGGCACTCACTATGTCAACAAGGCTGGCCTTGAACTCACAGAGATCCACCTGCCTCTGATTCCCAAGTGGTGAAATTAAAGACTAGCACCACACGGGGCTAGTCTCCTCTGTTTTAAAATAGGGAAAATATTAACACCCAGTGATGATGGTTCTTGAGGGAGTAATAAGATGTGTGTGATGTCTGATTTTTCCTGGGGAGGCTTGATAGGGCACAGACTGAGCCAGGAGATGATCCTAATATGGAGTTTACTTACAGGAGTGTGGGTGACTCTCAGGCATCAAAAAGCCACCAGCATGGCCGACAGCTCAAACCTGTTCCTTGTAGCTCTCTGACCAACTTGCAGATAGTCTTCCAAAAAATCAATCTTCTTTCTCTCTTTTCCCCCCTCTCTTTCCCTCCCACTTTCTCTCTGTGTCTGTCTCTGTCTCTCCCACTCTCTGTGTCTCTCTCCCTCTCTGTCCCCCCCCCCCGCCCATCTGTCTACTGCCTACATAACCTTGGGGAGGGGCTATGTGAATCTTGTGACTTTCTGAGATCCCTGAGCAATCTAAGTTTTGTCAGCTGAGTCTTCGAAGCTTCCCCCAAAAGGGAGTGTCTGGGGTTAAAGAACAGCAGCTAAGCAACATTAAAGAGGATCTAGAAAGCCAGGCTGCTGCCCAGACATTACCGAGGGTGTCCATCCCCACTGCCTTATGAAGTAAGAAAAAGGAGAAAAGAAGCTAGTCTTGCTGAGTATATTAACACACACCCAGTCTCAACACAGAAAGCTAAGGAGGGAGACACCACATTATCAGCCAGCCTGGGCTGTACAGTGAAACCTTCTAAATTAACAGAGTTCATGAGATGGCTCTGGGGATAAAGATGGAGTTCTGATCTCAGGATCCACAGGACACAAGGAGGAAACTGACTCTGATCTCTACACGTACAGTAGCACACACATGCCCACAAACACACACATACAAAATAACAAAGATTTTTAAACAGTAAATAAAAAAGCCTCTATGTAGAAAAGAAATGGCCCTCTCTGAACAGAGACAGTAGTATCCCAAATCAATGCCTAACTGTTTGTGAGGTCATGTAAGAAGCTATTCTTCTTCTGGACATGAGTTTGAATTCTTAGTCTTATAAGGTTGGGGTGAAGGAGGAAATGTGCCTTCCATACAAATGTAAGCATTCTTTTGCTGTTCATCATTCTTACACACATTGTAAGCCTGAGTGAGAAGCTTGGACTTTACTGTTTTGTGTCCTGAAAAGTATTTGAGAGTATAGACTGTGGCTGGGGGACACAGCTGAGGGGGTGGGCTGGGGGTGGGGGGTGGGCGGGGAGGGGGTGGGCGTGAGCAGTGCTTGCCCTGCATACACAAAGGCCTGGGTTGATCCCTGACACACACAAAACCTAGTTAAATACTAGATGGAGGGAAGTGAATCAGAAATTCAAAGTCACCCTTGGCTACTGAGCAAGTTCAAGGCCAGCCTAGGCTACGTATGTCAGCCGCTGCCTGGGGGTGGGGAGCAAGAAAGGAAAAGAAAATCTGAGGTTTATAAAAGGTTTCTACCAAATGTTAATGTTTAACATAGTTAATGGGTTTAGGGGTTGTTTGTTTGTTTTGGAGATAGGGTCATCCTGGAAGTCCGAAGTGCGCCCACCACACCTGGATAATAAGTTTGGATATATAATCAGGGAGCAGAAAAGGCATATAAGTCCAAAGTGCTTGCAGTATATGCACACCTTCCCTTTGACATGAGAGGTTGGGGACAAAGAGACATCATCCTGTTTCTGACTGGAAGACACCAATGTGAGTAGTCACACTCCATTGGATCATCTATGAAGGAGAGATCCAGAGGGGAGTGGTGAAGATCATTAAATGGCAAGAGCTGTCTGGGGGAATCTCCCTTGTTGTGCAGGCCTAGGCATCTGACAGATGACTTTCAGGGCAGGCTTGACTGGAAGGGTTGTTTCACAGCCTCTACCGGACTCCCCAAGATAGTTTAGGACTGTCTGGCAACCTTCACCAGCAATCTCAGGGAGTCTGGAATAGTTCTGAAGGAACACAGTCATCATGGCTAGGAGTGGAAGTGCCAAGCGAAAGCTCAGGCCAAATGCCAAATATCCCTTCCCCATGGCTCCTTGTGGCATGTACAGAACTGTTGTTGGCACTGGCCTGCCTGCCAGATAGTAGCTGAGAAGAGGCAGAAGTGCTTGGAAAAGTTAAAGGAGACACCAGATACCAGTCAGGTTTCAGCCATTACAGTTTAAAGTTAGATGGGAGACTGACTTCCTGAAATATTAAGGTCACATGGAACTGGAATGAAAACCTGGGGCTGCTTCTGATCTGTGTCCCTAAATAGTCTACCTACTCAGGACTAAACAACAGGGAAATGCCTTTGCCACCTGCCTGCCTAGCCTTCTGAACTGAGTCCTGGTAAGCTTCAGTCTGCCAGGCCTCCTTGGTGCCTACTGTTGCAGGAAGCAGTTTCAATAGTTGGCAGAGCAGAACCAGGGAAAGGTTGCCAGCTTTGCAGCTTTCTTCCCCTGCCGCAAGGCAAATCTCAGCACCCCCATCCCCACCTCCAACCTCATAGTTCCTTCTCCCAACAGAGTGACAACAGCTACGACTTCCTGTCTGCTGAAGAGAAGGAGTGTCTGCTCTTCCTGGAGAAGACCATTGGCTCCCTGGAGGCCGAGGCTGACAGTGGGCTTTCCACAGACGAGTCAGAGCCAGCCACCAGTCCTCGGAGTTTCCGAGCACTACCCACCACCACCCAACAGGCTCCCCAGGGTAAGAGACTGGGGAACAACACTCAGAAGACCAGAGTCTCCTAAACACTTCCCACCTTGCTTGTCCTCTGGGGCAAGTTCCCGGCAGAAAAGGGAGCCCTGTACTCTCCTAGCCAGATTAAAGCTAGAGGAGAAGAGGCTTCCTGAGAAAACAGCTTCTTGTGTCTTTATATGAAGTAACAGAAGCCTAGGAAGGAAAGGGGTTTGCCTAGCTCCCTTCCTGTCAGGGAAGAACTCAAGGATAGGATACCTCATGTAGGGAGGAGTCAGGGAGGCCTAACTAAGCAGTTGGCCTAGGAGACAGTGAGTCAGCATAGGGAGCTAATCTGAGTGAACCAGAGAACAAGACTGTGGGAGATAAGAGAGGAGTGTTCCAGCAGTGTGTGGTACCTTGAGGCCCCAGTTAAAAGACAGCGGAAAGCAGATGGAGTCCCAATTCCGTAAAAGAAGATGGGATGGCACACGGGTGTGAGAGAACTGTGTTCCAGGGTGGACCATCACACTGGTATTGTTTACTAATTCAGTAAGTACTTATTAACATGGCCTTGGGCCCTCCATTTAGGCCGAGTAGAAATGGAAACTTCATTGTGCCCTGAGGCTAATTCACTGAGCCCAGTGGCCTTCACATACCTGCCAAGATCACTAGGCAAGATACTGGAAGGAGGCACTAGCTCTCCCAGAAACATCCAGGCTCTCCTAGGAATTGAAAGTAGAAGGCCAAAGCACTTCCATGCTTTAGCCAAGCACTTCCATGGGCTCGATACCTGGGAGCCATGATAGCTATAAAGAGCATCTTAAAGTCTCTCCCTGACTTTGGTGAAGGAATAGAAGTATGGGAGAGCCTAAGTCAAGGATTTGAAGCAACTCAGACGTGATGTCTTCCAACCATTATGAAAAACCAATTTCCCATCAAAAATATCCTGCCATTTTTTTATCCATTAGTCTATGTGACCTCAGAAAACAGAGCCGCCCTGTTAAAAGCAGACCAAATAAAACAAACCCCGCTGTTGGGGAAGAGAGGTGGGGTGTATGTGCTTTCTGATCTAGCAGTATTCTCAGTCTGTTTACTCCTTCCTTCTGTTCTCCCTAATCCTCACAGGAAAGCCAGAGGCCATAGACATTCAGCAGGTGCCAGTGCCAAAGAGAGTGGCCCAGTCCTCCGGTCCTCCCGAGTCTCACAGCCTGGGCCTCAGGTCGGGTTCCTACAGCCTTCCCAGAAACCTTCATCTTGGCAGAAGCCAGAACCTCAGGGAAAGTGCCACCCAGACTAACAGCCCTGTCTCTGAAGCATCTGAGGCATTCTTAGAGGAGCCTGAGAAAGGGCAGACTAGCCAGGGCGCTAAGACTGTCCAGCCACCAGCCCCATCCCAGGAGGGTACCCTTGACCTGGACACAGTTCTCATACCCCCGCCAGAAGCTTTCCAGGACATTAGACCAAAGAAAAGTGGGGGAGAACAGACACACACGCCACAGGGCCACACTCTGGACAGAAGTCCACAGTCCCAGAAGAAAGTGGATATGTCTTCTGAAACCATGTCCCATAAAGCCAATGAGAAAGGCTGGACAGAGGGAACACATCAGCTTCCTGCCCAGTCATCTCAGAACACGAAAGCTGAAGAACCTTCCCTACCTTCAGGGGTCAAGTCAAGCATCCAGCAGGCTTCCCTCACAGCCGCAAAGCCACGTAAGCTGCCACCTAATATAGTCCTGAAGAGCAGCCGAAGCAGTTTCCACAGCCAACCCCAGAACTGGTTGTCAAATCACACTGAAGCTACAGACTCGGGCCCTGTCTCTTCTTTGCAAGAACAAAGGAAAGCCCGCAGAGAGGCTCTGGAAAAGCTAGGGCTGCCCCAGGACCAAGATGATCCCAGTCTGCTTGTAAATAAACATACCAGTACCCTCAAAGTCAAGGAAGCTCAGGCTCAGAGCCCTTCCCAGGCCCTGGCTCCTGCTCAGCCAGCATCTCCAGCTCTGGTCTCAGGAACTGCTTCTGCAGCAGGGAAAGTGTCCCCAATGAAGGCTGTCACTCCTATGGACTCTCTAAGCAAGGGTTGGAGTCCTGCCCAGGAAAGCCCTCCAGGAAAGGTTGAAGCTGCTAAGTCTATGCCCATTCCTATTCCTAAGACCTCAAAGGACAACAGTTCCCTGACACAGCCCAAGCCTGATCCACGGTTGACCCTCCAGGAAAGTAGCATCCCTGGCCTGAGACAGATGAACTTCAAGTCCAATACTCTGGAGCGTTCAGGTGTGGGGCTGAGCAGCTATCTCTCGGCAGCTAAGAAAGACCCCAGCGGCCAAACCAGCACATCACTGGGAAAAAGCCCCTTCTTGGACAAGGTTTCGCTCAGCATCTTTCGTAATTCCCGGCCCCGGCCTGCCTCCTTGGGCATGGGAAAGGATTTTGCAGGAATCCAGGGGGGCAAGCTGGTTGGCCTGGAGCAGGGCCAGTGCTCCCAGCAGCCATCCTACAAAGAACAGAGTCATGACAAGCTTCCTCGGCCCCCCTGTGTCAGTGTCAAGATATCCCCAAAGGGCATTCCTGATGGGCACAGGAGAGAGGCTCTGAAGAAGCTGGGACTGCTGAAGGAGTAGCGTAGGCATGGCCATAGCCCACGCCAACCTACCGGAAGAGACTGGCTCTGCCTGGAGCCTTTGCAGCCTCCCAGCTGAGGGCTGGCTTCCTTCCTGTCTGAGGTGAAGAAGGAAGAGGCTTGAGGCTAAGCATATGTCTGTACTCAGGCAATTGTGCTATTTTATTGAGTGCGTGCATAGCTTATTCTGAAGATTAGTCTCACAGCAGGAGAGAGAGCAGGAGAGAGAAGAAAAGAAAGAGGAGACTTACATATCACTGACACTATTTATACAGCACAGGAGTCACTGTTCAGAACTCTTCTTGGTTGAGATTTTACAAGTGCAAAGTTCAGCCTGTCCCAGAACTGAGTGGAGCAGAGTGGCCAAACCTGAGAAGCAAAGTCAAACGACACAAAGGAGGTAGAAGTGACTTAAAAGGATGAATTACACTGAGCATGTGACTACAGTCGCATGAACTGCAGTAAATGGATACTGGCTTGTATTTGTTGTACCCCTCTCTCGGGGCCTTCCAGACATGTCCTGGGGCCAAGGGGATCCGGTTCGGTATCTTTACCCACTGCCTTCCCCTATCATTTCTTACAGTCCAGGACGTATGCCTGTCTCTAGATCTCTTAGCTCACTGATAGCAGGGAGCCACTCCCTGGTCTGAGAAAGCTGAATATGTGGCTACACACTCCTCCATTTCTACCTGGAAGAATTCTTGTCATGGGCTTGATGAATGCAATAATAAACTGTGCCATGGCCCATGATGCTGGAGTCTCTCTGTTCTTGCTGCTTTCTGTCTCCCTGGCTGGTTTCAGGGCAGGTCAGCACTGAGCTGGAAGCCCCGCCCAGCAGTTTTATAAATACACAGAGTCATTTCTGAGCTTTTCCCTGCTGTTCAAAAGTGTTCAAGTTTCCTGGGGGATAGAAAGGGGACTCCATGGTTAAGAGGTCTTTCAGAGGACCCAAGTTCAATTTTGAGCACCTACTCACAACTGCCTGAAACTCCAGTTCCAAATCCAGGGGATCCAGCACTCTCTTCTGGCCTCCGAAGACTTCTGAACTTATACACTCACACATACACACACAACTAAAAATAATTTTTAGTATTTTTTTTTTAAAAGAAAGTGTTCAGGTTTTCTCAGTTATGATGATGGAAACCCAACACATACACTGACTATTGGACTTAGGGAGATCTTAAAGCTCCCTGTAGCCTCCAGAAAAGGAGGTGCTATATCAGAATCGTTCTTCCCTTTAGTAACAACTAAAGCTGAAACTGGGACTAGAAAAACACACGTGATACTGCTCACCTAAGACAGTTGTCAGGTCAGTCAGATTGCTACTCCATCCTGCCACCACAGTGTCCCTAGTCAATGTTCTTGTACACAGCACTTCAGATATCCATTGTCACTATCAGAGACCCAACCTTAGGCCCTTCAGAATTCTAAAGCATCTTCCAAAGCACTGGATGAACTATTGGGAGTAATAGGTGATGCTGTTGATTTTTTTCTTTAACAAGGCTGTATATCACAACCCTTAGTCATTCAAAACAATTCTTCCTCCAAATCCCCCAACAAGTTGTGTATGTCTTGAGTGACTTGGGTATATCTTGTGGCCTTAATGACCAGGCATGGCCAGACATGACTCTAATTTCCTTTCGGTAGTATATATATGCTATGATAACTATGAGCCAGTGGTCATTGAGATGCTCAAAAGGAGCAAGTAAGCAACTGCTGAGTAAAGATGCCCTTTAGGTCCTCCAATCATCTCTGCACTGTGTTCTTAGGGGTCCTCTGATCATCTCTGCTCTGTGTCCTTAGGGACCCATTGCTGTCAAAAGATCAGAACTCCTGACAAGGATGAGATGGTTAGGATTAAGGACTACATAGGACTCCACCCCATCATGGTATGTGGGGTGTAGGTGTGGCAGTTTCTGTGTATACTCTTTACACACCCCCACACACTCACACACCCAAATGTCTACTACCTGTTTCCCAGCCCCAGGTGAAGACCTGATCTCTCAGAGCTGGTGAGGACTCCACATTGGCCAAGCTCTGTGATCACAGGCTCTCAAAACGCAGAAGGCCATTTCTAGTTGACTGACGTGGCTTGCTCTATTAGGTGCTATTTTCTGTGTGTATTTCAAGACACAAGTTGGTTCCTTATTCATTGCATGATTAAGAGAGAACCCTGAGTTAAACCTCAGTTGGTACTGAGGCTTCATGGGAGTCTAGGAACAACACAAGGGTAGCATTGTGTTGGTCAGGAGTGCCACCAGCTATATCTCCATCCACGAGAAAGGAAAGATCTCAGTCATCCAAGCTACTTTATAGCTTGCACCAGCCTCTCTGTCTCTGTGGTGTCTTTCTTATTCCTCCATTCCCTAAAGGGCATCTGTACACAGCAGTGTGAATGGCTCCTTTCCGTTTCAGCTGAAGATTCGTGCTTCCCCATATGCTTGTCCTTCCAAGGATAACCTGCTTTAAAGAGCTGAGGAGAGTGGGAAGCAAATGTTCATCACACTAGCATAAGGAGCTGAGTTCTGTCCCCTGCATACACATTAAAAAAATACAAACAAATGGAAGAAAAACCACAGGCACGGTAGAACATGCTCATAATCTCAGTTCTGGGGAGACGGAGACAGAGGAGGATTTCTGGGACTTTCTGAGTGACCCTGTCTCAAAAACCAAGGTAGACTTCTCCACGTGCACATTCATTCATCTCTCTCCTCCTCTCTATCTACACACACACACGGAGGAAAAGAGGGTGTTTTTCAGGATTGAAGAATATCAATTCAAACTTTGTCCATCTTCACTTTAAAGAGTGGCAGAGATGTCCATCGAGGGAGGACATCCATCTCCCCTATAGTGATGCCGCATCCAACTGATCTGACGGGTCTGTCCTCTTTTACCCAGATAGGATTCCCTTCACTAGTCTTGCACTGGTGGAGTAGGAGGTGGGAGTGGATTAAGAGCTGCTATTGCTTGTCCAGAGATTTTGTATAAGGGATTGCAAAACCGTGTATGATTTGAAAAGCTAGTTTGCTCTACTTTCCTTTGGGTCTTAGATGTCTATGATATCCCACCAGAGTCTTGCTGTTGCTGCACGCAAGCCATCTTCCAAATATAGAGGAATACTTCCAATTATCAGGGAATACTTGCCCTGAGCCTGGCCCAGTGGGATATGTGCCCACAGATGTGCGGCTAGCTGCCTCCCTGAGTCTCCACTTATGTGCTACCCTAAGAGCACTACCCTGAAATTCCAGAGTGGTCCAGCAGACATACATGCCATCTTATACTGAAGTCCAGACAGGCCCACTCACCTCTGTGCTTCCCCACAGTGGAAGCATGGTTTGGCAAAAGCCATCCTATGACCTGTGAGTGGGTAGCAGTGCAAACATTGGTGTGTGTGTTTGTGAGGGGGAGGGGCAGGTGAAAGAGGGAAAGTCCAGGCTCTCTAACTCGTGTGCTGAATCTGACCTGGAAGAATGAAGATATGTGGGCCCAAGCAAGGTGTCCTCTCCTCTCCATGGCTTCCATGGTTGTCAGTGTGAGCAGAAGAGTATGCGGTCAAGATGTGAAGCTTCAATCTCACAGATCCAGGATGGACAGGAGAAATCCTGTCATTCAGGATTGCAGTGCTTCTCTGAAATGTTTGTCTTTGAGCGTGACTATGGGGCACACCAACCCATGCTCAAATCTAATACTCATTATAGACAAATCAAGCAATCTGAGGGTGTCGCCTCTGACTCTGAAAGGTTTCATGAGTGAAATGGGGATATTGTTATTAGTAGTTTAAGATGGCGGGGAGGAATAAAGGATGGTAAACACATAGAGAACAGTCATAGGCACACTCTAGCAACTCAGTACATTACAGTGTAGCCTTTTAAAGCTAAATCCCTCATTCTCATGGAGTATGTGCAAAATTGGAAGCCAACTTCTCAGGAAACTAGATTCTTCAAGGAAACTTGAAACCTATGAAGTCTAAAGAAGTCCATTCTTTGGCTCACCCACCAGACCATACAATTGCACCCACATTTTGTTGCCTGGAGTTGGAAAAGGAGAGGATCCACCTGAATCTGATGTTTATGTCTTATTGAGACTAAGCCTGATGCCTCCTGCTTCTGAATATTCAAAACCAATATCCTTGATTGTCAATCTTATATGGTCTCGGACCAGACTGTCAGCTTCTTCATGTTCCTACTAACTTACGCACCAGGAAGGAAGTGTGCCCAAAGCAAGAGATAAAAGCTAAAAATGTATCAAGATTCCTGGAACACCTTTTAAAACTAAGATTGGCATCTCTCTGGCATGAATCAGCTGTTAGTGTGGAAGAGTCAAGAGGGGCATGAGATGGGCTCTCTCACCCTCCCTGGTGTCGGGATCCTGTGGATTACAGGAGCCATCACCACCATCATAGCAGTTACTGAGCACACATGTGAGCATTCTAGACTGTCACTCTCTTGCCTGTTCCCTAGCAGGATCTTCATCTTTGTTGACCATCTGCCAAGGATAAAGAGTTCAAAATAGTCTGAAATGTGATGACATACTGGGAAAATCCTCAACCAGTGAGTTCAGCCTTGCTCATAAAATAGGGTATGAGAAGTAGAGTAGGTCCATCACAGTACTGATGTGTTTGTCTGCTTTTCCACATCACCAAGCTGCCTCTAGTCCTCGCCTACCCAGGAATCAGGAGGATATTTGCCCCATTGCACTAGTTTTCACTGTAATAAAGAGGCACCTGAGAAAAATTCACATATTTGTATATAAGTCTATGCAAAAGACAGTACAAGAACAAACTAAAACCTGACATGATTGATCACCTACTGAAGACAGGCAGGGAGGCCATGGAAATAGGGAGAGTAGAAACAGAGAGGGGGTACTCTAGTTTACCTTCGTACATAGTTCAAACTTTAAAGCCTTGGTGACATTTCACACAGCCATCAAATACCAAGCGAGCAAGGAAACCAACACCTATAGTATAGGTAGAGAGAGAGGGGGAATCCAAAAAGAACCACAAATGGAAGACATTGGTGAGGTTGTGCTAGGAATCATACCAAGGGGCAAGGGAAAGAAAGGAAACTAAAATAGGAAGCTGGGCTGTGGCTCAGTGGGTAAAACCACTCTCCAAACATGAGGATCTGAATTCAAATCCCAAACACACAAGCAGCATGCATTCAAACACATACACATGAGGTTACACACACATGAGCACACGCACATGCGCTCACACACATGTGAACATGCATGCACACACATGAACATGCATACACATATGAGTGTACACACACAAGCACACATACACGAGCACACAGGAACACACACACGTCAACAAAACATGGATGCACACATGAGCACACACACATATGAGTGTACGACACACATACACACGAGAATAATACAAATGTACACATGAGCATACACATATTCACACCATGTTTTGACTACACTACTTTTCAGAATAGGCAGATACTATTTCATAAGTGTGTATCTCACACTTGTGGGCTGGAGAATTTGAAAGCACGTTATGTGTGATACAGCAATGAGCATGTGACTATGTTAGGAATAAAGAAGACAAGGGCATTATTGCTGGGGAAGGGAGCTATACATTCCAAAATAAAGACTAGAATGAACCCTGTGAGCTGGTTTGGAATTGGAGGAATCCACTAACTTGTGGGTAGATGGGAGATAGATAGGCAGACAGACAGATGGTAGGTAATCATAGACAAAGACATGGGTATGCATTTACTTGGACATCTTTCCTATCTCTCTCCCTGAAATAATCTGGGAACAAAAGGATCCCTGTAGCTGTGAGCATAGCTAACACCCAACTGTGAGTTCTCAACACTATTCCCTACCAAAAGAAGAGAAAGCTTTGGAGAATTCTACACGAGTTCAGAAAGAAGATACAATGAGCTTCAAACACCTTCCTCATGCTACCAAAAAGCAAAGAAATATTCAAGCAGTGACAGTGGCATGTCAGAAGAATGGCAGCAGAACCTAATGTTTTCTTAACTAAACACACAAATGTTAAGCAACAAATAAATGGAAGTTATGGATTATAATCCTTGAAATAAAAATAAACACTAATGATCTCATACTGGTACAAATAACTAGATTAATTAGTGCTAAATCCTGAAAAGCAGATATTAGTGTTCTGTCTAAACTCCTCCCCACAGTTACCTGGCAACAGCCAGACAGGCCTGACCCACTATAAAAGGGGCTGCTTGCCTCCTCCTCTCTCTCTTGCTCTCTTGTCTCTCTTGCCTCCTCTCTTGCCTTCTTGCCCTCTTGTTCCCCCATTCCCTTCCCCCCTCTCTCCACGTGGTCATGGCCTGCCTCTACTTCTCCACTTCTCTACTCTCTCCCTCTCTCTGCCTCTTCTACCCTCTTAGCTCCCCTCCCCATGCCCTGAATAAACTCTGGTCTATACTATACCTTCCTGTGTGGTTGGTCCCTCAGGGGGAAGGGATGCATCTGCATGGGTCTGCCGAGACACCCCTTCCCCCACACCTCACCCCCCCCATAGAATATGAATATATATATATATATATATATATATATACACACACACACACACACACACACACTCACATCAAGAAACATGCTACAATTCTAATAAATAATGGCAAGATGATAGTTAGCAATAAAAGAGTACCATTCAGAAAACTGTAGGATTATCAATGTGTACTGAAACTCACAGAGGAAATAAAATGAGATATTGGCCCAACCTCAACATATGTCTCAACAAAACAACAACAGAACATCTTATAAGCCAAGCATAGTGGTGCACACCTTTAATTCTAGCACTTTGGAGGCAGAAACAGGCAGAGATCTGTGAGTTTGAGGTTAGCCTGGTCTACATAGCAAGTTACAAGCCAACCAGAGCTACCTAGTAAGACCCTATCTTAAAACAGACAAAACATACATACATACACATACACACACACACACACACACACACACACACACACACACATACACACACGGAAAATATTATCTGCAAAGAAAGGCTTAGCATATATGTTTAACTCAATGATCATCAAAAGTTAAGATTTTTGTGTCGTTCTTGCCAAAAAAAAAAAAAAAAAAAAAATCACAACCTGACCTTACACTTAAGAAAACATCAAACACAAACCAGGAGACAGTCCACAAAAGCATTAGCCAGTATTCTTCACAGACACCAAGTTCTTGAGAAATAAAGCCTTAAGAAACCATCACCTATTGAAAGAGGCACGAGACCTATTGAAAGAGACACGAGACATAACACAGGAAGGCAGTGTGATCATAGGTTGAATCCTGCACCAGCAAAGGACACTAATTTGCTAACAGAGCCTTGCAAGACATTGACATTTGGGAAAGCTGGGTGAAGCTTATGTGAGAACTCATATATTTTTGAAATTTTTGTATATTTTGAATACTAATGTTTTATCTTCTGCAACCTTTTGTAAATTCAATATTATTGCAAAATAGTTTTAAACTTTCAAGATAGAAGGCTAAAATAGTCATGACCGACTTCCCTAATACTCTTAGGATACAGACCAAAATATCTTTTTCTAAATTATATCTATCTAATTGTTTGTGTTCTGCACATGCTGTAGGACATCCACAGAAGTAAGAGCACACTTTAGGGACTGAACTCAGGTCATCAGACTTGGCACCAAGCCCCTCAACCCACTGCATAACCTGCCTTTCCCTTCTTCAGTTGGAATTGCTTTCCTAGTTTACAGAACTATGTGCTTCCTTCAAAAGCATTTGCTCATATATATTTTGTTACTGTCAATGCCTCTGTTGGACAGAGTTCCATAGGATGGGCAGGCAATGCTGTACTACATAGTACCCACATTGCTCAGCACTCTGCATGAAGTGAGCACTCAATGACATCTGTTGACTAATGCATGATTACATAGGGTGAAGTATGCTACAAAAACTCAGGCTTCCCAAAATTCAAACAAAAGGTGAGGCATTTTTGATTCTTTGAGTCTTAGGTACATCTTTTTAAGTTTTGTTTGTTTGGGACAGAGTCTCACTCTAGCTCAGACTGACCTTAAATTTGCAATCCTCCTGCATCCAGCATCAACCTCTTTACTGGGATTGCAGGTGTGTGCTACCATGCCTGGTTAATATATATATAATATATTACATATAAAATCATATAATGTATATATTCACTCTGGGACTTGTCATGTGGGATGTAACCACGTAGTCTCAGTTGTCATCTTGGAAACCAGCCTTGACCACAAATGTGTAGACATCGTCTCAACCTAGGGCCTTGGGTTGCTGGGGGAGATCCTAACCAGCAATGTTAATAGCATCTCTGTAGGCTCATGCTCAGCGTCTTTGGAGGCAGCAGAACATAGTTCAAGAGGACAGACCGAGCTGTATCTTGAGAATTTTAAAGAGAAAGGCCATGAGCTAGAGCTTGGTCCCTAGTTTGGTGCTATCAGGAAGATGAGCACTTGAGGAGGAAGAGCCTAGTGTAGGGTCACCACTGAGAGGCTGGCCCAGAAGTTGACTGTGTGACCCAAGACCCATTAATCTGTATCATTCCCTGGTCACCAGAGGGGTGATTTTGATCCACTACATGCTCCCTACCATCACCATCCAACACCTCCACCGTGGAAGGAAATAGCATAGTTGATGGAGCCTTTAAAACTACTAGCTCAAAAAACCTTTTTTCTCTTTATAGATTGACTATTTCAGCTATTTGTTATAGTAACAAATCTGAATGTTATTGACATTTCTAGATGAGGAAACTAAGGAATAAAGAAACTAAAGAGGGGCTCGAAGTTTCAAAAGCCTAAGCCAGGCCCAGCGTCTGTCTGTTGCTTATGGATGAGATATAATGTTCCAGTACCATGCCTATCTGCTCCCACACCACCATGATGGTCATAGACTCATCCTCTGAAACTAATTATTGCATTCAGTTGGCCTGTGAGGTATGAAGATGTGGAGCACAAGATGACAACAGTCTTTGGGCAGCCTCCTGATTTGCATTATACGAATAATGAGCTCGCCATCCTGTAGAAACACCAAGATGATCTTGATAAAGCAATTGACACTTTGGATAGAAGCTCAAGTATGAAAAGCCTTAGGATTCTACTGTTATCCCAAGACAGAAACCATACCAGTTCCTCTCCCCACTCCAGAGTGTCCAGGCAGGTTCGGATCAAGCCTTCCCAGTCTGCAGGGGATATAAATACCATCTACCAAGCTCTTAAACCCAGAAGCAGGCACCTATCTGTCAGTTCCCAGAACCGTGGCCGAAGCTTTCCTCCCCCTAGTTATGTACCTGAGCGACAACAGCACATTGCCCGGCAGGGATCACATAAGAGCATCAACAGTGAAGGTGAATTCATCCCAGAGACCAGCGAGCAGTGTATGCTAGATCCCTGAGCAGTGCCTGCCAAAAATTCCTTGTCCCTTGGAGTCACTCTTATGCTGTTCCCAGTTTTTAAACTGGAGACTTTGTCCTCTGAGCTCTGGAGACTTATTTGGTCTTAGGCCTTGGACTAGATGGGAAAGAGCTAATGGCCTCCACCCCTGGCAGGACATCTTTTCCCTCACTGGAGCAGAGAAGGTAGACAACACAAGTTAGGGCACCTGGCTCTGGGCAACTCAGCAAAGTGCAGGGGGTTAGCTTAGGCTGTCTATATCGCAAATCTGTCAAGCCTGAGCCCACTCCATGGGGCAGAAAGTCCTTATGCTGCCACAACCATGTCCCAAACCACTAGCAGTGCTCTTCAGCCCACCTTGTCCATTTGTCATCAGCCTTATTTTCTTCTTGTTCCTCCCACAAGGGAGGATGCCAGCAGGGGTGAGGAAAGGAGTGCCAATTGGGCCTGGGCCCCTCTGTTTTATTTCCTTGGGGGTCTGTCAGGCCGCTCTCTAACTGCTCTGAAGCCAGTGAGCAAAGTCCTGCTTCCACCTCAGCCTTTGCCCAAAGTAAGGACTGACCCCTCTTCTAGACCAAAGCTACCCAAAGGCAGCTTGGCCTCTCCATGACCCCATCCTGGGGGTTATATAGCACCCCTTAGCCTATCCTTTGCCACACCCCCAAACCTAGAGGAAAGAGAGCTTGGTGGGCTGACAAGATGTTAGATGAGACAACTCTGCTTGTCACAGGTTCAGGCTCTCACAGAGCTCCCCCCACTTCCCCCCCTGGGGAAGCTTATTACCTCACAGGGAATGTTTCTAAAATGAGCTTAAAAGTAAGCCAACAAACAACAAATCCTGCACTCCAAAGGGATGGGGGAGCCATAGTTATTTGACTATATCTTGACTGAGGGCTTGCAGTGCAAAGCCAGACCAGTGCATTACTTACAATAAAAGGAATCATTTATATCGAGAGATAGATAGAGAGAGAGAGAGAGAGAGAGAGAGAGAGAGAGGGAGAAAAGAATTTACTTCCCCAAGTGGTAACTAGCAAACTACTTGGCCTTGATTTCCGTCTTTGAAACAAAATCCTTAAAACTGTGTCTTCTCCATCATCTTCTGAGCTGGCAAATATTGCCCAACTCAATGTATGTGGTCCAGTATAAAAGACTTCTTGAAAGATCACTCTTGAGGTTACTCTGCCTGTAACTCTCATGGTCTGTAACATCATGGTATGAATATACATGGTGATAGTGTCTGGAAGTGCCACCTCCATGCTTAGCTGATGAGGCTATGTGGAAGAATTTGGAACCAGAGCAGGCCTTGGCCAACTCAGGAGTAGGAGAGAATGGCCTGGGAGTGGCCTCAGTTGTATGGGCTTACTGGACCTATAGCTCTCTGGGTCCAGTTCATGAGTCTTGGGGCTAGTTTAGGAAGAGCAAGAGCTCTTGCTGTTGCTCTGTCTTCCAGTTGGGACTCCCTATCAGGAGCCCTCAAAGAGCTCCAGAAAGCAAACAGAAAGCAGCTGGGGAGAAGGTGTGGCATGAGCATTCTTCTAACTGATGCATTCCCCAGATCTCCAAACCAGAATTTAATTAAACCAGTGAAGACAGGGGTGAGGGTGACAATTTGAAATGTGTTTACAATGCTAATTAGCCTCTTAGAATAATGGGGTATAAAGATAAAGGAGAAAGAGGAGTTCAAAATGATTTCCACATTGTGGATGGAAATGATGTAGGGGTTGTACCCAGCAGGTGGGAGTCCACCTGGGGTGTGTTGAATACAAAACAGTTACACAATTACAGGATGGTGTGGCCCCAGGATCATATGGAAGGAAGGCATCCTAGCAACAACCACCAAAAACCGGAGATAGTTGACTCTGAGCAAGGGTGACCTTTGTAGAAGGGGGAGTGGTGTCCCGGATGGGGATGGGTCTTAGTTACTGACATCTGAAGGTGGTTAAAGAAAGAGAACTCTACGCTGGAATAAACCTTGAACAGACTCCGCCAGACCCTAAGCATGGAACTGTGTTCCCCCAAGGCATGCTGAAATCCCCTGCCTCCGTGTTGAAACTCCAGCCCTTCCCCATCACGGTTATTGCTTAACTCAGTCACCCACTATCACCTGCATCCTGATAACCAGGACAAAGGCAGCATCTAAAGATAAAACAGCCTGGGCTGGACAAACAACTCTAGGAGGGAGAATCAAGGAGCTGAGGGAGCTGACACACAGCTTCTTGAAGCAAAGGGTTAACTTCCCACTCTCCAACCCCCCCAAAAAACTTCAAGTGTCCCCTTCCCTTTCACAGACACCCTTTTCCTGCTGTGCCTGCCCCACTGTTTGAAATAAACAGCTCCACCTGCTAGGTCTCTTTCTGCCTTCTGCCTCTCTAGGCTGCCTCTGAAACCTAACGTTTATAACACCCCCACTCCCACACACCCCTACCCCCGTATTTTGACATAACCATTGATGTGCTTGGTCTCCATATTGAAAAATTAACAGCAGACAACCTGGATATACTGGTGTATGACTATAATCCCAGGTACTTAAGAATGGAGGCCAGAAGGCCATAGTTCAATGCCTTTCTGGGCTATAGGATGAATTCAAGATCAACCTGAGCACCTTAGTGAGATCCTGTCTCAAACACTTAAAGGGTTGGGGATGGAGCTCAGGGGCAATGTACTTGTTATGTAGCATGTGTGAGGCCTTGGGTGCAGACACACACACACACACACACACACACACACACACACACATACACCAATTAAACCAAGCAAAAGAAGAAGAAAAAAAATTTAACTTAGTGTCACTTTCTCAAAGGCATGATTGTCCACTAGAACTTTCCCCAAAGATTAAAAATTTCTGAACCTGTTCCACCCAGCTGAGTACCCACTAGCTCCATGGAGCTACAAAGACCTAAAACATGGCTAGCTCACCTCATTGAGGGACCAAACTTTTAAGTGTGTTTCATTTTAACTAATCAAAATTAAAGTTGTGAGCCTGCTGATGTGGATTCTTAGAATTGAACTAGTGACCTCTGTAAGACTAAAAAGTGCTCTTAACCACCCATGTACACCCCCAGCCCCCAAGTTCAAGTTTTCCTGTGGATGTGGAGTGTGGGACACCGAGCTCTGGCCAGTCTGCTGTACTCTACCTGAAAATGCCTCATGAAGTAGTCACAACGCCTTCTTACCCAGCTTAACGTCATGTATTTTCCCTTCTTAAATCACACACATGTGCCCTAAGTTTCCTAAAAATGAGTTTCTGAGTCACCACTGATGCTCTTTAAGGCAGATTCAGTAGTCCTTCTTGTGTTCCGTTGCAGTTTCTGTTTAGTGCTTGTTTCTTCTCACAGTAGTCTTTTTTGATACAGTTGGCAACTCCTCTGTCAGCTTGTCCAAAGGTATACCTACACCCATGTGTGCTTTAAGTACACCGAGTTTGAACCGGCTAGGAACTCTGCCCCAGCATCCTCTCTGTGGGAATTCTCCTTCCTTGTCTTTTTGTATCGGCTCCTTACCACTCTTTAGGGCTCCGGTTAGATTTCAACCTTCAGCAAGTCTTTGCAGGCCCTCTAAAGGAGACCCCAGTCTTTGCCGTCATTGTATTGTCTGTGCGGTTCTCGTCACAGTCTTATGTCTCCTTATTTATTGATTTGTTATACTTACTTCCTCTTTTTATAAACCTAATATAAACACTATGAAAGCAGACTTCATACACCTTGCAGAAGGATTCTTGGCACAGGACAAGTATTCAGCAAATATTTGTTTAATGACTAGATGAAGGTGTTCTCTGGAACATTCTAAAAGAGGATATGGCCAGTACTGGAAATGCTGTAGACCCCTGAATTTCAGCTAAACCATTTTGGGTTGGCAGGGATGGAGGTGAGGTAAGAAGTCCCTAATAATCTCGACACAAACTTTTTCAGTGGAGGTTAATTTGATTTGTTTGGTTTTTTGTTTGTTTGTTTTGTTTATAATTTATTTTTATTTTATGTGCATATTGGTGTTTTGCCTACCTGTATGTCTGTGTGAGCATGTCAGATCTTGGAGTTATAGACAGTTGTGAACTGCCATGTGGGTGCTGGGAATTGAACCTGGATCATCTGGAAGAGTATTCAGTGCTCTTAACCACTATGCTATCTCTCCAAACCCTGGTTTGTTTATTTTGAGGCCAGGTGTTGCTGTCTAGCTTGGGCAAGCCTAGAATTCACACTCCTCCTGACTTTGGTCCCCAAGCACTAGGATGGCTGTGCACTTCTACCAAGCTCAGCTCAATGGAGAGGTGAAAATGGACAATTAACTGGAGGGTGTTGGAAAATTGGGGAGCATAGCATTAAACTCAGCTAGAGAGGGAGATAGAAAGCCAGGAAAGTTGACCAATGCTAACCAACGGTCCAGGAGCTTTGTATCCTTTGCTTTAACAACAAATAGATTTGAACTTGATCACGTGCTAGAAGGAAAGAGTCATTTGAGGAAAGAGTGAGAAATCGGGTGAAAGTGGTCGGAAGGAGGCTTGTGAAGGAAGAGAGGAGACACGGTCTAGTAAAGAAGAATGGGATCTTGGGAAAGGTTGGCACTTCTCCAGGTCTGGGCGAGAGAGCCCTTGGACAGAAAAGGGAATATGGTCAAGAAAGAGCAGGAAATGAAGGGGCTTCCTCCTCGTGGATCATATTTCCCCCTTCAACTTGAAAAGCCCTGTGAGCTGTTGAAAATAAGGACAAGATAAAGAGAAGTCAGATGTGACAACAGGGCTGGTATCTAAGCTGCTTAGAAGGGTCACAAGTTCAAGTCCAGCCTGGGCTACAGAATGAAGGTAAGATGAGCTTGGGCAACTTAGTGAGACCCTATCTCAAAATAATAAACAGACAGACCGGAACGTAGAAAGAAAAGGGGGAGGGAGAGGGAGGAGGAAGGAAGGAAGGAAGGGAGGGAGGGGAATAGCTCAGTGGTGGAGTACTTGGCTTAACATCTACAAGGCCCTAGGTTTAATCCTCAGTAACAGAAAGAGGGAGAAGGGAGGGGGAGGGGGAAGAAAGGGGGAGAGGGAGGGGGAGAAGGAGGGGGAGAGGGAGAGGGAGCGGGGGAAATACCAGATGGCTAAACAGATATAGGCTCTTGCTGCCAAGCCCCAGGACTCACATGGAAGAAGGTGAGAGCTAACTTCCACAGGTTGTCCCTCCAACTGCCTCTGACACAAATAAATAACAAATTCATAAATAAAACATAAAGTGAAGAGCTTGGTAAGAGAGGGGGCTTGGAAAAATTATGGTGAATAGGAATGAGAAATACTTAGTTTGGAACAATGACGAAGAAAAGCATGGAGACCGTAAGGTGATCTTTGTATTCTTCAGGACAAGTTGGATGAAGATGTTCCAGGCTGCGCGTCCCCCTCAGGTGCTCTGAAAGAGGCCCCTCACTCACTGTTCTATAGTTACCACAGCACATCCTCATCAGAAGACAAGTGCTCTAAACAGCTGTCAGATCATTTTCAAATATTTAAGTGAATGTGCTGCTCTCTTTCTTTATTTCCAGAATGTGTAAGACTCCAGCCTCCGGTCAGTACTTAAAGGAAAGGTGTGTGAAAATACATCATGTATACACGAAGGGTAGTCAGGTGCGCTATTAGGTTCACATAGTGGAGAAGATATACTTCGAAAATGGCCTAGAATGTGGAGCACTCTGCCTCTACTCCCTACTATCGTCCCAGATGTGGGAAGCTGGACGTTATCTGGGGCAGAGGTGAAAGGGGCTGAACTGGAGTTAACAATCAAGGGCACTGAGGAAGATCAGAATAGAAGTCCGCTATGGAGTCCTTTGGGCTAACAGGTCCTGCCTGTTAGAACCAGTCTTACGAGCAAGACTGTAGGTCTCACAGACTGAGCATCAATTCTTCTCTCCCAGGAGTTCAATTCTCAGAAATGAGAACCAAGGAGTACGGTAGGGAAGGCAGGTGAGTTACTAGTCTCAGAACTCTCTCCCACTTCCTGAAACAGGCAGCAGCCTTCAAGCTTGGGGGACTCCTGATAAGCGCACTACAGTGCAGACAGACTTACTGAAGAAGTGGCTACTGCGCTGTGTAAACAAGCAATGCCGCGCATGCGCAGTCTCCTGACCCAGGCAGCCTTGAGACTGGACTCTTCTCTCCTACAGCTTCTTCCTTTCCCTGACGTAATTTGTCCTCCACACAGGTCTTTCAAATACCGTCCTTGGCAGAGGTGTGTCAAGAATCAGAGTAGAGCAAACATTTAAAGAACTGGGTGTACTGCATTCTGGACACAAGTGCAAAGAGGAGAGGTCTCGGGCGAAGTTTGGCCATCAGAGAGCATTCCGATGTGGGACACCGAGTCCCAGTGGGTACATCTGACCTGAGAGGTGACGAAGAGAGGGCAGGAGGGGCAGATAAAAGGAGTAAGAGCAAAGATGAAGGGGAAAGTCCTCCTGGAGTAAAAGGGAAACTATTCTGGAATAGGCTTCACTTAAGGAGAAAGAGAAGGCGTTCACCTCCTCACTTGAGGGTATCACATCAGCATGTCCCAGGGACTCCACTCACATCTGGATTCCTATTAGGTTCTGAGGCCATAAGCAGAAGTAGACTCCTACGTCTGGACAGGGTTCCAGCAGAAAATGACAATGGACCAGCATTCTGCTCAGGCAACAGAAGACTTTAGAAAGGACAGACTCATCATTTCTACAAATAAGCATTGACTATACTTAGAAAAATAAGGCCAGGAGGCAGCAGTGAAGCAAGGGTCCTTGTTCTCTAACAGAATGTGCTTGTACAACTGGGGTGCCACTTGGACTCTGGCCTCTTAGCTACCATCTGTTAATCTTCGACGATAAGGTCTCACACTACAGAGCAGTTTTTTATCAGGCAGCTTGAGCCACACCACACCACATCACAACACATACATTATACCACACCTTATCCCACACACACCATACATACTACATATACCACACACAAATCATAATACATCACAATATACTGCATATACCACACACACATACACTACACACATACAATATACTACATATACCACACACACATACACTACATACATCACAATATACTGCATATACCACACACACACATACAATACACACATTACAATATACTGCATATACCCTACACACATACAATATACTGCATATACCACATACACACACACATACACTACACAATACAATATACTACATATACCACACACACACATACACTACACACATCACAATATACTGCATATACCACACACACAGACACACAGACACTACACACATACAATATACTGCATATACCACACACACATACACTACACACATACAATATACTGCATATACCACATACACACATATACACTACACACATATAATATACTACATATACCACACACACACATATACTACACACATACAATATACTGCATATACCACACACACATACATTACGCACATACAATATACCGCATATACCATACACACACATACACTACACAATACAATATACTACATATACCACACACACATACATTACACACATACAATATACTGCATATACCACACACACATACACTACACACATACAATATACTGCATATACCACACACACATACATACACTACACACATCGCAATATACTGCATATACCACATGCATACAAACACAGCATACACATACACACATACATATACACACGCCACACACACACCATACACACACACATATACACACACACATACACAAACACACATATACACACACTACATAATACATCATACTATCCCATATATCATACACATATCACATCCTACACCACACATACTACATACACTATATACAAATCACACATCACAATGTACTGCATATACCACACACACATATAAACACACCATATACACATACATATACATTACACACAAATCACACATCCCAATATAGTATATATACCACACACATGTGCAAACACACCACACTCTCACACACACACATACACACACCACACTACACATATGTCACAGTATGCCATATATCATACACACACCATACATACTACATACACTACACACAAATCACACACCACACATAGTCCACACACACCACACACACATATACACACAGCACACATCTGCACCAAGACCTTTCCTGAATGAGTCCCTGAACCAGCATTCTAACTGTCCATTTTTCTCTGAACAACACTTCCTGGGTGAGTCTGTTGTTTAAGCTCATAACCTCTCCAAGCAAGAGGGTGGGAGGGACCCAAAAGGGTAGCAGACACAAGGGCAACACTCTGCAGAAAGTGGGGTGAGGAGGCCTGCATGCAGGACTGTAGAGGAAACAGATAAAGGAATGTGAGAGGGCCAGTTCTCCTGAATAGAATCTGTTGGGTCAATGGGGCCAGTTCTCCTGAGTGTCCTAGGCCATGAGAGCTTTGGAATCCCCACTCCAAGCTGACATCAGCCTCCAGCCTACACACACACACACACACAAACACACACACACACACACACACACACACAAACACCACAAATGAAGGAATCTGAGAGCACAGAAATGTTTTCTCAGTCCCTTTGGTGTCCCCATCTGCCACTTGTTGATCCAGTACTTTCTGGCACAGAGCTGTCCTCCTTTCTGGAAACAGAGGCACCAAGACTCAACCTGAAGCTATCCCTGCAGCTGATGGAAGAAGAGCAATGAGCTCTGAACTGGGGAGGGGAGACAAGCAGATGACAAGCAAGGATTCTTGCTGTTCTCTTCCTCAGCTGAGGAAAGATGAAGGTAAAGAGAGCTCTCAGGGGGCTGGGCCAGAGGTAAGTGCTTCTCTCAGAACGTGGGAAGAAGGTGAGTAGCTTCCTGGCTCCAATCCTGTAGAGCTAGAGATGAGGAGACTCCATGGCAAGCTGCTCACAGGAGGATGGAGTCTGATTGGATGGGCTGACATGTCCAACCTAGAGAGAAGATGAGGTCTTATACTTCCTAAGAGAAGAAAGGCCTCAATCAAATCCCAAGAAAGTGAGCAGTCCACTATGGCCTTCATGGGCTGCTGCCCACAACTAAATCAAGCACCCAGAGGCATAGCAGAGCAAGCATAGGAGGCATATGGAAAGACCTCAGGCTAGCAAGGTGAGTAGTCCTGGTCCATCACCTGGCCTGACTTGGGATACCCTCACTCTATGCCTTGCCTCTGCCTTTTAGTTCTCCGGGGACCTCTGCTATCTGAAACCAGGGTCCAGGCCATGTGATAGAATCTTTACTAACACCATCAGCAGCACTTGCCTGAGCCAAAGCTTAGATTATTTCCAGAGGATTTTACAGAAAATTAGAGGAAATACTAACTCCCAAGCAAGAAAATGGAAGATCCATGAAGCAGAAGAGTCTTCTAGTCCCAGATTCCTCAGGCACATTGTCACCGACTGACTTGACTATCAGGCATCCTGGCCATCATAAGCTGGTAATTATTAGTTAAGCACTAATTAGAAATGTCACAGTCAGAAGGAGGAGCGGGTATTGGCTGGCACAAGTGCAAGGCGGTGGCTCAGCAAGTGTGTACATCACATCCCAAGTGAACAAGGGCTGCTTGCCCTCTGAGTCAATCCTGGATCAAGCTGCCTGCCACCATCCTACTCTTAGACAGCAGCCATCTTTTCCTCTAGCCCAGCATTCCTCTGTAATCAAGCAAGCCTGGCCAGACTTCCTGGGGTCTGGAAGGCAGGGAAGAAGGGATTTCAATGACTTTTCAAATGAGAAATTGAAAATGACCCCAGACAATGGCCCAAAGTGATACTTCCAGGATCAGAGTACAGCTCGCCTGGTACCCACCCAGGGACTTAGCTTTGGAGTCAGCACTCCATGTGACTCTAAGCTGGACACTCCTTCCATGCTTGACCCTACATTGTTGCTGACCTCACTGGTAATTAGTTTGAGCAGTGCAATCTCAATATGCTCATCATGCTGCCTCCAGAGCCAAGCACCAGAGATAGACATACTCACCTTAGTTCCAAAGCCTTTCTAGACTCAAAGCCACCACACCTGCTGCTACAGTCTCCCACTAACTATGTACCTAGTCCAGTAGACCTTTAATCTAAGCAAAGTTGGCAGGACCTGGATGCAAAACAATAGCATTAGTAGAGATTCCTGTCTAGGAAAATGACTGTGAACAAGTTACTCTACCTCTCTAAACTCCAATTTCTTTATGTGCTAAACAGGAATAATATTTTTTTAAAAGATTAATTAATTAATTAATTTGCATTAGTGTTTTGTCTGCATATATGTCTATTTGAGGGTGCCAGATCCCCTGGAACTAGTTATAAACAGAATGAGCTACTATGTGTGAGTGTTGGGAATTGAACCCAGGTCCTCTGGAAGAGCAGCCAGTGCTCTTAACCATGGAGCCATCTCCCTAGCCCCCATCAGAGACTGTGATACACAGCATTTATTGTTGTTGAGAAGATCAAATAGGATGACTTAGAAAGCTCCTACTAAAAGGGTGGACCACAAATAGTGTTCTTCCCCTCCATCTTCCCTGCCCCTCTCTGCAATGCCTTCCCTTCTTTTTGTGCGGATCCCACAATTCCTCCCCATCAGCTTTCCTAGACTTCTCTCTCCAGAAGTTCCCCTTGCACCAGCCAGCTCCCGAAAATCTTGAATGGGTCCCCATTGACAAGTCCAGTGGCATCTGTCTGCCACACAAGGCCCTCCAGCTCACTTTTTCCTCCAGTCTTCCCCACCTGTTCTTTGGAACACACAGGCTGGTAGGGAGGGTCTCTTCCTGAGGGCTCGTTCTGCTCAATTCTCTTCAGTCATCTCATTCTCTGGATGCCCTTTCCTGTCTCTCTAACCAGAGACTTCCTTCCTTGCTCTGGGGATCTCTGTCCTCAGAGATTTCCAGTTTCATTTACTGTCCACGACAACTTTTGCAGCACAAACCCATGCTTTTCTGCTTTCTTGGGCCATTATCTCTTATCTCCTTTCTTGAATGGTCCTTAAAGGCAAACCAAAGCCTCTTGCTTTCTTGAGTTTCCTAGTGGGCCCCAGGAGAACTGGCTGGGAAGGCAGAACTTGGTTTGAAGTCACACTTCTAGACCTGAAACCAAGTCTTTGCTCCCAATATCCACTGAGTCAGAGGATGTCATATTTCTCAGCTACAGAAGAATCATTCAACCTCATCAGAATATTGCTTTGTCCTTTGAGTAAAACATTTGCTGAATACATACTATGGGCCAGGCCTGAGTTTTTAAAATGTTTGAGCTCATCTAGTCTTCAAAATCTCAACGTAAGGAGTGGGTGTGGTAAAGGTGAAGAAAGAGTATAAAACCCAGAGTTGGTTGATGACTACAGTGTAACAGTATTTCCTGGAGGCAACAGGGCAGATGCACATAAGAACTCACAGCAGGTGTGACCTCATATACAGAACCCGTACAAGCTAAGCCAGACAAAATCCAAAGGGGAGGGGAGGGGGAAGTGTCTACCAAATCCTAGCCCTGGCTAAGGAGGTATTGGTAGTTAATAGTTGACAGAAGAGAAAAAATTCGTCTTTCTTTAAGGGTTTTTCAGTGGATGGCCATACACCAAGGAATATATAGGCAGCATTAATTGAACTCAGTGGTTTTAGAAAATGATGACGTAAAGTTGAGCGGGTAGGAAAGGGGGTGAATCTGGAAGTAGAGGAGGGGAATACATGTGACTAAAGATCAAAGCGTGAAATTCTCAAAGAATTTATATATTATACACAGAGAGAGAGAGAGAGAGAGAGAGAGAGAGAGAGAGAGAGAGAGAAGAAGAGGAAGAAGAGGAGGAAGAGGAGGAGGAGGAAGAGGAGGAAGAAGAGGAGGAGGAAGAGGAAACTCTAGCCCTGGAATGCCAAACTCTAGCATGAAGTATGTAGAAGTTAAACAAATTAATTAAGAATCTATATGAAGATACAGCATGGTGGACACAAAGAGGTACCTGGTAAGTCTGCTGAATCTGAGTCCTAGATCCTCAACAGGACATGACTCACACATACACAGCAGTAGAGATGTTACAAGAAGGAGAATTACAGTGAGTTTTGGTCTTCATAGAGCGTTCGTTATAGTGCACTATGGGAGTCACATCGAGAAAATAGCAGCTGCTTCTTACACTTGGGTCAAATCCATAAAGGTATAGTGTGGAACATGGGGAGAGCACATAAGGACCTGACGTGAGATGTAGCACGTCAGTAGAGAGCTCTGAAAAAGACACAGGGACCATCCATCCCACACGGGGACTGGAGCAATACAAGTGGAAACAAAGAGTAGAAAAGGCCGGGAGGTAGGAGAGCTCCTCTAGGCAGTGGGAAGAGCAGATGCAAAGGTCTGAGGCAAGGTAACACAGGCTCCTTGCCAAGAACTTCAGCTTGGCTTGCCTAACAATCAGGAGATGGACCAAAGTAAAGCTAACTGTGGGCCTTGTTGGTCCTGCCTAGAATTTGGAGATGATGTACAATGGGAGCCTCCGGCCAGAGAAGTGACATGCAGTTGTGCTATCTTAGAAGCTTACTTTGGCTGCTGGGTTACGGATATATGAAAAAGCAAGGGTGGGTTCGAGAAAGGGGAATGGAGCTAAAGAAAACAGGCGTCTGAAACATGGCCAATAAAGGCTCTACAGTGTCCTCGGGCCTGAGAGGTGGTATCAGGGACCTGTGCTCAGAGCAGCAGAAGCAGCCTCTAGGCCTGAGCCCAAATCCTTCTGGCACACACATGGCTGACCCACTGCCTCCTGTCTGACACACTAGTTTCCTTCTGGTGGGACAGCTACTTACAGTGGAGTAGAAAATGTAATGCCCACCCCTTTGAAGTATAAGCTAAGCCACAAACTGGTTTGAACCTGTCCAGAGGTTGTTCCAAGGCAAAGACCCAGCCTACCAAGCTCAAAGTGGCCTCACCACATTCCTGTGCCCACACTCACCCTCAGGAGGTTAGAGGCCCATTTCCACCCTTTCTGCCCAGACAGTTGGCTGCCGCCTAACCTCCACTTACATAACCCAGTCCAGGGCATGGCTCCATTCCCCTGTCAGGGCTGGGCAGCTTCTGGAGGAGGAGTTAATAGGTAGGTCTCCATTCCAGATGTGAAAATAAAAACCAGTTTCCAGTTCTACTGGTCCATACATCAAGACTTGTGAGCACGTCCACAGCACAGACACCCAGAAACAGATGGCTCAACTTTCAGTGTTCAGTGTTCTCTTCTGGTGTGAGGAACTGAAGTAATCTTTTGCTGGGGTGAAGAGACTTTACTATAGGCAAGAAGCACAGCCTCTGTGGCTGTTATCTTTAACTGTGAGATGGGGAGATGGCCAGCCCTGACATGGACATTTCATAAGAGAGAAGGAAGATGGAAGTGACCTTATCTGCCTTAACAATAGCTTCTGCCCAATGGTGTGTGATTCATTTATTGGTGTCAAAGCACTGAGGAGTCACTCCTCGACAAGAGCTCACAGCATGGTGCACATAGTTCCCCACTGATTATTTACCCTCCTGGCTCCAGCCCCAAGGTAGTCAGGGACAGTCAGAGGCTCAGCTCTTAGTTATGCTGCTTAGATTAGGGACATCTAATGCTCGGATGGGGAACACTACCCTCTTTCAGCTGAGACATGATTATTCTAAAGCTCCATGTGACTGGAGCAGCAGGTATTTTTGAGGAAAGTGGGAGGGCCTAAGTGTCAGCCCGGAAATGGCAGTTGCAAAAGTCCAAACAGGAGTAAAACCAACATCTAAAATTAAGAAGATTCTTGGAAGGATTTGGTGCCCAGATACCAGACTTAAAAAAAAAGAAAAAAGAAAAGAAAAGAAAAAGACCAAGGCCAGCCAGACTAAGTAGTTGCATGTACCCTCCAGTTGCTGTGCTTTGTTTCGTTTTGTTTTGTTCTTGGAGGGTGTCCTAGTTGTATTATTACCATTGTCTGTGTCTGTGATGTGTGCATGATATGCACATACACTCCTGCCAAGGCGTGAGTGTAGAAGCCAAAGGACAATTTTCAGGAAGCAATTCTCTCTTTACACCTTATCTGTGCTGTGGTGTATACTCCAGGCTGGCTGGCCCTGAACTTCTGACTAATCCTCCCGTTTCAGCTTCCGATCTCTGTATAAGAAAGCTGGGGTTACAGATGTGAGCCAATGCATCCAGAAGGTTCCAGACAATTAACTCATGTCATTATGTCTGGGTGGCAAACACATTCACCTGCTGAGCTATCTCCTTGACTCTGTTTTCTTTTGCTATTGTTATTGTTAGGATTGATTGATTGATTGACTGACTGATTGATTGATTGATTGATTGGAGACAGAATCTTAAACTTACGATCCTCCTGCCTTAGTCTTCAGAGTACTGGAATCATAGGATTCTTTCATCATCCTGGCTTCCACTAAGATTTTTCTTAATGTGCTCTGGATGTTTAGAAAGTCAAATGTAAGCCAAAGAAATAAATCAATGAAGGTTCACATGTATACATGATAACCCAAATAGCAGAGACCACTGGGCTCATGTGTGTAGTCTGACATAATTAGATTCACTGATCGACTCCATGAGAAAGGGTATTCCAGAAGAATGACTGAAGGGGCTCAAGAGGAGAAGCCATGTGGGAAAGGTTGGGGATCCTGCTTTGGGATTGTGAGGGGGCATCTCAGGGTAGTGGGGATCAGAGCTGAAATGGTTTGGGTTTTGATTCAGCATCAGGACAGACGTAAGGAGAATTGGGTGTTGTCGTGGCCAAGGTAGATAAGCAATTGCTATCCCCACTAATACTCCTGTCATTGGAATAAAGTTGGCATGAAGGTATTGTGGGGAGCCAGACCTACCCAAACGTTCTCAGAAGCTCTGATGAATGGACAAAGGGAACTTTAGCCCTGTGTCCTTGTCCAAGATCAGAACTGGCAAGACTGGTCTAGGGCCAGAGCCAGTGCCTAGAAGAAGTCAAGATTAAGGTATCTGGAGACCCAACTTTTCCCTCTGGGCTGTGATTGTCAGACCTTAGGCAGCTGTGTCTGAGGTATCCCGTGGGATGTTTGTTTGTTTTTGACAACGTTATCTGACTTAGCTCTCTGCTGGCCTTGGTCATTTTCCCCATTGCAAATAGTGAATACGATGCCATTCTTCTAAATAAACTTGCTTGGCCTAAGAAAAAGCTTGTTCAAGACCACAGTGTTACCTGCTGACACCTGTGGTTGAATTAGGGAAAAGCTGGAAGAAGCAAAGGAGGACCAGCAGTCTCAATTAACCTGGACCCCCGAGACCTCTCAGACACTGGACCATCAACCAGGCAGCACACACCAGCTGATATGAAGCCCCCAACACACATACAGCAGAGAACTCCCAGGTCTGGGTTCAGTCAGAGAAGACGCACCGAACCCGAAAGAGACTGAAGGCCCCAGGGAATGTAGAGGTCTGGTGGGGTGGGTGGTGGGTAGCAGGGACATCCTCATGAAGAAAAGGGGTGGGGAAGAGGTATGGGATGTGGAACAGTTGGAAGGTGGATGGGGGGAATAAAATCTGGAGTGTAAATAAATAAATAAATAAATAAAAAGATCCCAATGTTTATCTTCTCCATCTTCTATCTTCTTTATTTTTCTCACCCCTTAGTACCTCCCCATCAGGACCCTGTCACTAAAGAATGACCTGTTAGGACAGGTCAGGGTATCAAAAGAAAAACAAAAAGAAAGAAAGCAGACATCGCTCAAAAAGTAGACTGAGCTGGGGACACATTGCTCCAGATCCCTTTACAGCTGTGTCTGTCCTTCTGCCTAGTGACACTTCTTGAGCCGGCCAGCTCCTCTGTATGGTGCAGATTTTACACCCTCTCACCCTCTCACCCTCTCACCTACCACCACTGTTCACAGGGCCTTCAGGGTAACTGATCTGTGGATCTCCTGGATTCAGACTGGTTGTCGTCACATCCTGGTTCTGCTGCCTCCTTGTCTCTAGATCTAGAGCAAGCTATTTACCAGCCCTGTCTTTCAGTTTCCTCGTCTACAAAACCCAAGAAAATATAAGAGTGCTCGACCCAGAATGTTGCTGTAAAAATTAACAAAAGTTCTAGAATTGTACATAGCACAGGGTCAGTGTTCAACAAACATTATTTATCTTTTGCTATTATTTTTATTTGAAAAGCAACTCAGCTTGTCGTTTAAAATGACAAACGTACTAACCATATTTTCTAGACTACCTACAAGATATTTCTAAGTCATAATAAAGAATTAAAACATAGCAACCTCAAGGACCAGGGAGATGGTTCAGCCAGCAGTGACACTTGCTGCCAAGCCTGAGAACCTGAGTGTAATCTACAGAACATACATTATCGAATGAGAAAGTCAACTAATCAACCCTCACAAGCTGTTCTCTGACTTCCACATGCATCCTATGGCATATGGGCATGCACTTATGCACGTGTGTGCACATGCACACGAGCACACACACAGACAGAGACACACGATGATAGACAGATAGACATATACACATACACACATGATGATAGACAGACATATATAGACCTAGATAGATATAGACAGATTTAAAGATACATAGAGATGATATAGATGTAATCAAACAATAAAGAGACCAGGGAAACCGTTGTCAGCATATAGATGATGTTAGCAAATATTTGGAATAAAAGAAAGAGCTTTAGGAAAGGCACCTGGAACAGTGGGGAGCACAAGCAGAGAAGGAAGGGAGTTTAGGGGAAATGCAGGGTTAGGGTGGGAGTTACACTATAAGTGATATTGATAGTCTCTCTGTATATACAGAGAGAGAGAGAGAGAGAGAGAGAGAGAGAGAGAGAGACCGAGCTTAAACTCACTTTAAGTAATAATATGTATTATCAAAATAACACAACAGATACTTGTATACTGACCACCAAGCTTTAGAAAGAGAATACAAACCTGTAAATCCAAGTACTGGGGAGACTGAGGAAGGACAAATATGAGTTCAAGGCTAGCCTGGGCAACTTAGTGAGACCCTATCTCACAGTTTTAAAAAAACTAAAAGAAGGTCTGGGCAGCTCAGTGGTAGAGAAGTTACCTACCATGTGAGAAACCCTGAGTTCAATCCCAGAAAGAGAGCAAATATTACATTACCTTTTTTTGTGGGTCTCTGTGGGCCTCTCTGATCCCATCTCTCACTCTTGCTGAGGTAACCACTATCCCAAATTATGTTCACTATCCCCTTGGTTTTAACAAATATCCATTATTGTTATAAACAACCCTTAGGATGTTTTGAAAATTTTTATTTTCATGCGAATGAAGTCATTTCATATATTCTCCCATACCATTTTTTAATTTTCATATATTACCTATTAAGGTAGCATATTGCATTGTGGCATTTCCATATGTACATGGTGTTCTTTCACAGACCCACCCACTCCCTGGCCTTTCCTGATAGCCCAGCCTTCTTTGCCTTCCATATGCCCACACACAGATCACGCACATGAAGGAAGTGTACAGTACTTGCCTTTGTGAGACTGCCCGTTTCACTTAACATATCAGATCCAACTATTCTGTTGATTTGCTTGTGTGTGAGAGAGAAGATCTCTCTGGGTGGCTCATGCTGGCCTGGAGCTCACTGTGTAGCCTAAGCTGGCTTTACCTTCATGATCTTCCTACACCGCTTCCGAGTGCTGGAATGACACATGTACACCACCATGCCCAGCCCCAGCTACCTTCCTTCTATCTTTATTCTTTAGGGTGAATAAAACTCTGTTTTAACCACGCTTTCTTTATCTACCCATTGATAATGGGCAGCTGAGATGATCCTACAGTGTGACTATTGTCAACAATGCTGTGGTAGATGTCACTGAGAGATACCGCCACAGTCATCTGACTTTGATTCCTTCAGGCTAATACTCAGTAGTGTAGCTGGTTCATTTGATAAAGCCACTTTTATTTATTTTTTTGAGGACCCTCTATACTGGCTTCTAACTTCCACTATAGGAGTGTGCTGGTGGCTCTTTCCCCTCCCGTCCTCATCAGTATTTTTTATCTGTTTATTTGCTGACTTGTTTTATGTTCCGTTGATTTTTATTGTGTGTAGGTGTCGATTGGTGCACATACCACAGCGTGTTTGTAGAGGTCAACTGTAGAGTCAGTTGTCTCCTTCCACCTTTACATGGGTTCTAGATATTGAACTCAGGTCTCCAGGCTTGTATGTCAAGAGCCTTTACCTGCTGAGACATCTGGCCAGCCTGTTTGTTTCTTTTCATGACAGCCATTCTAGCAGGGTCATATGAAATCTCAAGTGTCATTTCAATTTCCTTATGATTAAAGACTTTAAACCATTTTTATGTATTTATTTATCATTTATACATCTTCATTTAGATAATATCTATTCAACTCATCTGACCACTTGGTGCTTGTTTTTTTTTTTTTTTTTAGTTATTGTGCATTATGGATGTTAATCTGTCAAATGAATAACTGGAAAGATTTTTTTCTCCTGTTCTGTTGGCTGCATCACTCCCCACTCCCCTCAATATTATGCTTGGTTTGGGGGTACCGCTGTTTATCTTCTTTCTTTCTCTGGTTTTGTTTTGTCTTTGCAGTGTCAGGGACTGAACCGAGGCCCTGATTTGCTCCACAAATGCGCTATGGCATAGCCACACCCTCTGTCCTCTTTTCTTTTGATATGAGTTAGGCTGGCCTCAAACTTGTGATCCTCCTCCCTCAGCTTCTCAAGTAATTGAGAGTTCAGGACTGCACTATGAGGCCCAGTTGCATTTATTTTTTTAAGTACAAGTTTTCTAGTATATCCACAACAAAAGAGTCACTCTTTAGAAGTGTACAACACAATAATATATTTTTTGGTATATTTAAAAAGTTTTTTCAAAGATCATTCAGTTCCAGAATATTTTTACTGCTCAAACAGAAACATATGCAACAGTTACTGTCTTTCCAAGTCCTGCTCAACCTGTCTCAGATAGCCACTGTTTATCCTCTGTGCCTGGAAGTATGCCTCTGTGCATTCATATAAGTGGATCTGACAAAACATGTCTGGCTTCTTTGCCTGGCTTCACCTGTTTTTGATATCTGTCACCAAGCCCGTGCCTGTGCTTCCTTCCTGTAGCTGAATGCCATTCAGTGTGTGGGTGTGCACTCTTGTTTATCCATTTCTGGCTTCTGGAATGGAGTTGTTTCCACTTTTGAGTGATTACAAACAATGCTACTGTGAATACTTATGGACAATCTCTTACATAATCACAGGCTTTGCTTCTGTTGGTCTTGCTGGGTCATATGGAGAATCTCCATTTAGCTTTCTGTCAACCTGCTAGACTGGTTTCCAAAGTAACTGCCGCATGTCACACTCCCAGGCAGAAACCCAAGAGAACTCCCAGGGTATTTTAAAATCCATTCATTTTGATGTCTACGACTGCTGGCAATCCATTTTGCATTTATACTGTATTTTATAAAATGCATTCTATATTTGATAGACATTGATAGGTTAATTCAGTCTTTCTCTGTTACACACAATGTTTCTACATTCTTCTATAGGTTCAGAGTATAGTCAGCCCTCTTACCTGCAAGGTCTACATCTCCACAGAAAACTAACTATAGATTGAAATAAATTTAATTTATTTGAAAACTACACACACACACACACACACACACACACACATGCACAAAATCTATCTATCCAGCCATATACAATATGTTGTATATATAATGTATATATTATCATATAATATACAATGTATATGCATGCTGTATATTGTGTTTAGATAAACAGACATAATGTATATATTATTACATAACATAATATAATGTATATATACATACTATTTGTGTAGATAGGTGATAGATAAACAGACAGACATCAAATTCACCCCCAACTTTCTCCCCTCTAAATCTTTGCCTATCCTAAACACCAATATTCCCTCCCAATTTATAGCTTCACAGCTATACATTGAATCCACAGAATCCACAGAATGCTGCCCGTAAGTGGAAGGGGTCTAGAGCCATCTACTGGAGAATGGATAGCCTCTCAGGTACTGCATCCCAAATGAAAACTGACTCTCCCTCTTCCATCAGCAATCAATTGCCAACAGCTCCTCAGCTAGGGGTTAGGCTTTATGACCCTCTCACTCATCCACATTGGAATTTCAGTGGCTTGATATTGCCCAAGTGTTGTCCACACAGTCGCTAGCTACTGGGAGTTCATATGGGCAGCTTTCCTGTTGTGTCTGGAAAAACAGATTCACTGGAATCATCCGCTCCCTCTGGGTCTTACAGTCTCTCCACATCCCCTCTTCTGAAACCTTTAGAGGAGGGATATGGTACAGAAGTCCCTTCTAGATATGACCATTCCATAGTCTCTTACTCTTTACATCTTGACCAGTTGTACACCTCTGTGTTAATCAGCATTTACTGTATAAATGCTCTGATGAAGGTTGAGCAATGCAAGAAATGATGATAGGGCCTTAGAAGTCAGTTTAATACTATATTCATTTAGCAGAAAAATAGTAGTATGCACTCCTCTAGGATCTATGACCTATCCAGCCACAGGTTCTTGACCCAATAATGATGGCAGGGATGGGTTTTATCTGGCGGATAACATTCATGTTACGATTGCCACAGTGAACAAATATTGCCTGGCCAATAGTTATTATAGCTCTGAGTTCACAGCTGGATAAGGCCGTTGATGTCTTTTCTCCCCTGGTCACATGCACAGTACCCTCTGGCAAGATGAAAGCCAGCCAGGGAGACGGAGTTTCTAGGTTGATACCAGCATGATTTCTCCATGTTCTGTGACTCAAGTATGTGGTGACTTCAGCCAGAGGGTTATACTATCAAGTACTGGAGGGTAACTAAGGGCAATGGAAATAACCTGAAATGTTTGGGGGTACTATAGTACCCCACAACCAACAATTCAAAAAATAACTCATAACATCACATGTTTTACTTGAATAGCCCATGATATCTTGGAGAGGCACTGTTCCTTACAACACCAACCTGTTACAAGGTAATTCCATTTAAACTCTTACTATATATGTATATATTTTTATATATACACTACATATTATATAAAACATATTTAGATACTATATAGACATACTATATGTATACTATATATGTATATATTCTTAAATATATATATATATATATTTGGGTTTTTCGAAACAGGGTTTCTCTATGTAGCCCTGGCTGTCCTGGAACTCACTCTGTAGACCAGGCTGGCCTCGAACTCAGAAATCTGCCTGCCTCTGCCTCCCAAGTGCTGGCATTAAAGGCATGCGCCTTTATTTGTATATTTAAGAAGCTTCTACAGTAATAGGTTTCCATATTGCTTTTTTAAAGGTGGTTAATGCTAGTTTTTCTTCCCTGTACACCCTCCCCTACTCTGCCTTCCGATTACCCATTGCATTTAGCCCTTCCTGCTCCAACATTTCCTCATTTCCCTGTCATACTACCTGAGAGTCCCCCCTTCCTTCAAAGCCCTCATGGCCCCTTCCTAGTTTCCTATGGTTTAAACATGCACTAAGAGTCAAGCAAGCATCTGCATATGATAGAGAACAGTGGAGTCTTTCTGGGTCTAGTTTCCCACACTTAATGCTGATTTCCAGTGCTATCCCTTTAGCTGAAAATTTCATTTTTATTTTTAATTTTATTTTCTCAACCACTTAATAATATCCCATTGTGTAAACACACCATGTTTTTGTTATAAGTTGATGAATTCCCAGGCTGTTTCCATTTCTTGGCTATTGTGAATCAAGTAGCCATGACCATGAATGAGACTGTATCTCTGTTGTGGAAGATAGGTCCCAGTGGGTATATTCCAAATATTGGCATAGTTTTATCATGTAAATCATCTATCTCTAGTTTTTGAGGAACATGCACACAGATTTCCATAGCGGCTGCCCCTCTTTGCACTCACACCAACAGTGAATATGTGTTCTTCTTTTCCCCACACATGAAAGCATGTGCTCTCATTTATTTATTTGATCTTAGCCATTCTGACTGACAAATCTCCAAGCATTTTTAATTTGCATTCTCCTGATGGATACATTTATTGAACATTAAAGGAGTTTTAGACTTACTGTTTTATTTTATGTGTATGAGCATTTCGTCTGCACATATGTGTATTAACCGTATGCATAACTAATGCCAGTGAAGGTCAGAAGGTGTTGGATCCCCTGGAACTGGAATTACAAATATTTGTGAGCCACTGTGTGGGTGCTAAGGACTGAACTTGGGTCCTCTGCAAGAACAAGTGCCTTAACTACTGAGCCATCTCTCCAGCCCATTGAACATTGAAAAGCCTGTTTAGTTCCATGCCCTTTTAAAATTGGATTTTTTTTTTTTTTATGTTTAGTTTTCTGGGTTCTTTAGTTAACCCTCTGTCCAATAAAGAATTCTTTCCTGTTCTTTAGGCTGTTTCTTCTCTCAAATGATGGTTTCTTTGATACACAGAAACATGTTAGTTTCATGAGGTCCTATTTGTCAGTTGTTGGTCTTTAATGACTTTACCACTCGGGTCTCCTAATCCACTCTGCTACTCTGTGTCTCTTTATTGGTGAATTAAAATCACTAACATTCAGAGTTATTATTGAAGGTTGCGTATTAATTCCTGTCAATTTGTTGTGGCGGAAGTGTTTTATTAGACCTCATTTGATTAATTGTTCTGGAATTTATTTACTCTCTGTGACTTCTTGTATGTATTAATTTTTGTCTTAAGGCAGAAACATTCCTTCCAATATCCTCTGTGTAACTGACTCAGTGGTTATAAATTCCTTTAATCTGTTTTTATCAGGGAAAACCAATCTTTCTCCATTGTTTGTGACTGATAGTTTTGCTCGGTATCGTAACATGGGCTGGCGTCCATGGTCTTCCTTCAGAAGTTGCAGAGCATTGGTCCAAGCTGTTCTGGCTTTCAGAATCTCCGTTGAAAAGTCACCTGTTAAAATATGTTCTAACCCATGAAATTCTCAAAAGCAAAATTAAATATGTCATGGACGAAGCACCACTCTGAATCTATATGAGTGAAGAAATATTTAAGCATACTCTGTGGTGGCCTCACCACTTACAGAACTTCAGTTTCTCTATAGCACTCATTGATTGTTTGAATGCTGTTTGTGTGTGTCCTTGTATAGTTAGGTTGAGTCAGTACTGGGCATGTACAGTTTTTTGTCTTATTATTTTTCCCTCAAATATTACAATGAGGCAACCCAATACATTGGATTAAGCATCGTAAGTAACCTATAGATCATTTCATGTAAACAGGGGAAGTTGTATATTATATGTAAATGCTATGCCATATAGAAAGGGCCTGAGCGTCTACAGGTTTTGGTATCCATATGACTGGAGAGTGGTGTGTAGGGCCAATCCTTCACAGACATTGTAGGATGACTGCACATGCCCAGAGGTGGAATTGCTGATTTATTATGCCACTTCACTCTGATTATAAAAGCTACAGCTGAATTTTTCCAAAACTTCGTTCTAGTAACTACTTATGCTTTCAGTGTCTACGAGATACAGTTTCTTGTACCATATACACATGATCATATCATTGAAAACCTCAGGTAATGTTTGTTCGTTTACTTGTCTCCCATGCTTTGGGCCCATTTACGTTTCTATCTAATGGAAAGTAAAGCATGTTCTGGCAGTCATTCTCTGTCTCTAATTTTCTTACTAGCTTGTAATAAGTTCTCCTGTATCTTTAATTTTTTAAAAATCTTATTTTTAAGGATGATTGGTTCTTGAACACTTTAAGCTCCTTTTTAGCCCACCACCCACCAGAGGTGGTCGAAAACAAAGGATATGGGGCTTGAGGAAGCAGGGGGAGTGGACCTGTTTAGAAAGGTTCTTTGGAGCAACTATTTATACCCTCCAAACATCACATGTCCTCCAAGTATGTAGCCTCAGCATGTGCATCTGTCTCAGCCGACATCACTCTGCCAATCAGCCCAAGTCCACAGAAGCAGCAAGAAACTGTGGCACACCACCAGAAGTTTTATGGTGTGATTCTCTATGGAGTCCTGACAAATGCAGCTCATCTGTGCAATGTATGGTGGACCAATACCTTCATGTTGTTAGCAAAGAATCCTTTATCATGTGTCCTTTCAAGTGCTTGCTTTAGCAAAGCATCCTTTCTCCTGTGTCTGCTTCATGAGTCTGCCTTAGTCTTTCACCTGTGTCCACTTCAGGAAAACACTCCTTCACATGTTTGCCCTAGTTAAACACCACCCAACCAACTTTCCAAAGAACCCTTAAATTTCCATATCATTTTTCTATATTTTTTCTTTGTCATAGCTAAATGTTGTGGACATATTCTCCTGGTTCAAAGGCTTTTTTCTTCTTTTCATGGCATACTTTAATAAGCAATGTCAAGATATTCAATATAATCAAACATATACTGTATTAATGTATTCGAACATATCCATCATTTCATTTCATCTGTGAATTGTCTCCAAAAGTTAATTTTCAAAGTTGTGGAGACTGGCAGTCTAAGGTCACCATGGTAGAGATCCAGTGCATGGTGACAGCCTGGTTCTTGGTTCTTAGTATACTAGCAGGAAAAGAACACATGTTGTCTTTCTGTTCAGTATGGGCTTTTCAAATAGTTCTCTCCCAGATGTGATTTTCTTCCCACATGAAAGCCTTGCATGTTTCTTGTTAAAGTCATTTTTACATTTGAGTACTTTAACGTTCTCTTAATAAGTGTAGTGAATATATTGCTAAAACTTCTACTGTAATCTCTACTCTGTTCTTGACTATAGAATGCCAATATGACACCAGGGGTGGCAAATAATCCTAGTGCTCAAGAGACTGATGTGGGAAGACTGCTGCATTCAAGACCAGCCTTGGAGACACAGTATGCAAGGCCAAAGCTAGCCTGAGCTACATAGGACATGCTAGACCAAGGCCAGCCTGAACTACAAGGCAGGACTTGCTCTCAAACAAAAGCAAACATCTAACACATAGGCTCCCATACTGTCAGCATTCTGAGTTTGTTCCTGTTGTTTCAGGGAGTTTTAATTTTGTTCCATTTGATTAGGCAGGATGTATAGTACACCTTTCTGACAGCTCAATATGCTAAGAAAAAATATAATAGTTTCAAAAGATAAAACGTTGGGAGGCCGGAGAGCTGGCTCAGAGCTTAAGATCACTTGTTGCGCTAGAAGAGGACCCAGGTTCGATTGCGAGCACCCACATAACAGCTCACAACTGTCTGCAACTCTAATCCCAGAAATCTGACATTCTCTTACTGCCTCCAAGGGCACCAGGCATGCAAGTGGTGCGCATGCACACACGCAGGCAAAACACTCACACAGACAGAATAATACAATAAATAACTCTTTATTTGTCAATGATATGAATCCCACAAAGGAAACACCAGGCAATTTACATATTTGCTCTAAGGATTTATAAATCCATTGAAATCATCGAGAATACATAGGAAAGTAACTAATGGAAATGAAAGATATGAATGTTAGTTTTATCTTTAATACCATAGTTTTAATTTATTTTTATATGAATAATAAACAGAATATAATTTAATTTTTATTTATAAAGAAAAAAGAACCTAAAAACAACTCTAAAAGAAGTGTGTAAAGCTTTAATATAGGAAAAACATAATTTTTGGAAAAACTATTGGAGAAGACTTATGTAAACAAAAAGTAAAGTATTTGTGGCAAAGTAAAGAATATCAGTCTTCTGGCTATGCCGACTCCATTTTAACCCATAGAATGAGAGAAATTCTAATTACCCATGCATAGAAGCCTTTGCGACTCACACTTGAGATCAGTGCAAGATACAAAAAGGTGAACCAATACAGACATTCAGTGAAATCATTTATATTAGCAAAAGCGATTTATTGCTAACTACTAAGGGACTGATTAAATAACTTATAGTTTGGGCCTATGGGAGACTGCCTCCTAATTGTCTGAGGTGACAGTAAAGAAATCAATAAACAAGTCAGTCCAGTGACAGCATGGAACATGGTTGAAAGAGTCTTTTTGTAGTTAGCTATTGATTTAATAAACTTTTTAGAGCAAAATGAATTTTACATATCTAATCGAGTTTTAAAATTTAAATTTCTTTTATTCTCCCCCCACTCTGTGTGTGTGTGTGTGTGTGTGTGTGTGTGTGTGTGTGTGTGTGTGCAATGTGGAGCAGATCTGTGGAGGTCAGAGGATAACGTGTGGGAGCTGGTTCTCTCCTTCCACCTTTGTATGGATGCTGAGAGTGGATGGAATTCAGGTTGTCAAGCGTGTGTGCCAATGACTTTAGATACTCAGCCACTTGTCAACCTTCAAGTACTCATGAGTGTAGAGGTAGTAAATATCTATTATTAGAAGCATCAAAAGCAAACATAAATAAATTGAACATTCCAGCTTTTCCTTAAATATCTACAGATATATTGCTCCTTTCAGTAGACCGGATAGTCAAAACTAGACCGCTGATCTTTTCCATATTTAAACCTGTATTATGCAAAAGCTAATACCTCTCAGCTTTGAGGATAAATACAACTTTTTTCCTGGCTTTATAATTCCGTGGAATTCTGTTGGTATTGTCCATGAACTTCTATCTGCATGGACTTACTACAAAGGAGCCAGGAAAGCAGTGTCTCCACTGTAAAGTGAATCGCTATGTAGCATCTCAAAGACCGATATAGAGGAGGCTCACCACGCAGTGCATGCTGGGACTTAGGAAACAGACAGGAGCTCAGTGCACACCTGTAACCTCAGCGCTAGACCTCAGAGGCAGATGGACCATCAGCTCCAGGTCAGCCTGGGATCTGTAGCAAGACTCCATCTAAAAGGCAAAGGAAAGCCACATCGTTTATGCCTTCAAGTCGTTAGACTAAGATCACAGTATTTCACTATTACTATTGAGAATAAACACTTCGATTTCTAGTATAAAACCTTAATTCTCATTTGAACGTTGCCCTCAGTGTAACAGAAGGTTTTTGAGGTGACATGGTTGTCGATTTTATTTTGTTTTAGAGCAGTCTCATAAAATCTTTAAGCTTGAGATCCTCCAGCCTCAGTCTCCCCGCTCAGGGAAGAGGGATGTGCACCACCATGTCTGGCTCCTGTCGGAATGCTTTGTGAAATATAGCATGATATAATGCAGAAGCAGACAGGTAAATTTTACTTCATGTGTAATACCTGCAAGAAAAATGGTGATCATTTAAGTAATGGTATAAAAACCACATAAAATTAGAGCCTGTATTCCAGCTATTCTTTGGCTATTTTCAATCTGTAAAATGCACTATGAGACACTCAATAAGGGCTAGAGACAGAGCTGTCGCAAGCCCCAGATTTGATCTCTGCACCGTGATAACGCTGGCAATAATAAATAACAGTTTAAAGCTGAGGATTTTTTGTTTTTTTGTTTTTTTCGAGACAAAGTTTCTCTGTGTAGCCCTGGCTGTCCTGGAACTCACTCTGTAGACCAGGCTGGCCTCAAACAAAGAAATCCACCTGCCTCTGCCTCCAAAGTGCTGGGATTAAAGGCTTGCCCCACCTCTACCTGGCTAGAGCTTTATTTTTACATGTATAGACACTGTAACTGTCTTCAGACAAACCCGAAGAGGGCATCTGATCTCATTACAGATGGCTTTGAGCCACCATGTGGTTGCTGGGAACTGAACTCAGGACCTCTGGAAGAGCAGTGAGTGCTCTTAACCACTGAGCCATCTCTCCAGCCCTAAAACTGAGGATTTAAGAAGAATCTAAGCATTCGATGATGCTGTCAGGACCGTTACACGGATTCTTTTGACATAATGTGATTAAGTGACAGTCACACAACATTAGGGCTTAAGAATCTTAAGTGACTGACTGAAATAACTATGAAGGCTGCAGAGATGGCTCAGTGGTTAAGAGCACTGGCTGCTCTTCCAGAGGATCCAGGTTCATTCTTAGAATCTACTTATTCGTTCATGACCATTTGTAACATCAGATCCAACTCCCTCTTCTGCCTTTTGTCAGCACCAGGAACACATCTGCCATTTAAAAAAAAATTAAAAATTAAATTAAAGTAATGAATATCAATCATTTGGAGGACCTGCGTTCAGTTCCCAGCATGCACACAGCAGTTTACAGCTGTTTGTAACTCCAGTTCCAGATAGATCTGGGACCCTTTCCTGGAATCCATGAACCCCAGGCACCCACATAGTGCGTTAACATACATGAGGACAAAACACTCAAATACATGAAGTGAAAATAATTCTAGACTCATTTGTCTAGAATTTTTAAGATCACCTATTTCCAATTGTAATTAAATTAAGCTATACACATTCTCTAGAAGGGTTCCAGGTTGCCAACTAAAACAGCCTTTTCTGCTGTCAAATCCTTTCTGCCAGCCGGGCTCCCCCTAGTGGCCCACTCAATTGACCTAGCCAGCAGATCAAAGCAGCTCACCTTACAAGGTGATGCAGAAAATAACAGGTAAACCTTCCCATAACACAATGAAACAGAGCTTCCCTGAAAAAGAATTTTTTAAAAAAAAAATGCAAAACAAAAAAAAGGAATTCTCTAAAAACAGACCCTTTTAAAATTTTGCCATGAGAAAAAAATATCACACTACCAAATGTACAAGTAATGCCATTTCAGCCATCTTGAGAAACAGTGACAGAGAAATTTACACGGTCAGTATGCTTTCTGACTGAAGGCAAACCTGAAACTTCAGTGCCATGTAGGAACAATGGCATCCTGTAATGGCAATCTTTGTGTCAATTTGTATCTTAACACTCTCTTAGTTTCTTCACTTGCTGTAATAAAGCACCCTGATACAAAGCGACTTGGGGAAGGGTTTCCTTTAGCCCATAGTTCCAGTCTATCATAGGAGGGAGGTCAAGGCAGCAACACCTTGAAGCAGCTGCTCACATCCGGTTAAGAATGGTGAGAGAAGGTACGTATGCATGCCCAGCTAGCTCTCTCTACTCTCTCACTGTCCAGGACCCCAAACAATGGTGCCACCTACGTTCAGCTTGGGTCCTCACAGATCAGTTAAGGCAATCAGGACAATCCTCCGTAGACAAGCCCACTGGCCAACCTGATTTAGACAGTTCCTCACTGAGACTCTCTTCCCAGGTGATTCAAGGTTGGGTCAGGTTGACAAACGAACCATCACAAACATAAAGGTCATTTTTTTAAAAAGTCCGTTCACTCTACGGATAGGGGTGCATTATAGCTCATGCATAAGCATGAGCTATAGTCATGATGACTAGCTGATACCCATTAAGTCTCTTGCCACATCAAAGCATCAGAACCTTTAGAATTGGTTTCCTCTGGGGGAACGTTACTTCAGGTTGTTTGGTTCTACGTGCCAATCTCGTGCCTGAGACTTGCAGTGATAACTCGTTGACCTTTATAGCCAAAATATTCCAAGTGTTCCCGACTTATGTAAACAGACAACTCTTCCACCACCATGAGTTGAAGGAAGGGTATTTAATGTTTTTTATTAGCATGCACTAATTATATATAATGGGGTTCGTTATAACATTTCCATGTATAGTTAATGCATTTTTATTATATATTATATTATTATACTTATTGCTCTTGTCCCCTCCCCTCACGACAATCTCGTTTCTCAACTTGTACCCTTATTTTCTGTCTAAAAAGTAATATCTCTTATTGTATGATGATTTCATACATGTAACCATGTGTATTTATAATTGTATAACACACCCCTATAAGACCCCCCTTCCCCTTTTTGACTTTGCAACCACTGTGTCCTCCAATCATGCTGCCTGCTGTAATGCTCACTGATCATGTTCCCTCCATCTTGTGCGGATAACTATAGCTTCAGTGAGGGCAATGGCTGTGCGTGCACAGAAGACAGCTTTCCATAGCGTGTCTCCCCATCCTCCGGCTCTTACATTCTTTCCTTTCCCACTTCCATGATAGTCCCTGAGCCTTGGAGAGTGGCGGTTGATACAGACATCCCATTTATGGATGGGTACTCAACAGTCATTTATTCTTAGTACTGCCTCCACTGTCTCCATCAGGATGTCAATATTTCTTTTGATGTTGCTGGCAAGTGTTGTCTCCCCCCACACACACACCCAGGGAGACTGTAGATGGTGTAGAGAAACCACTGAGGAGTGGTCCTAGAATGTGCCCTGAAGGAGGCATGCCTATCTGTGTTCAATGGGAAGTATGAGAGCAGCAACAATGCTCCAATGTTCCAATTTTGTGGGAAAATATGGAGGACAAATTAACCTTGGGTGTTCAAACCGTGTGTCCTTAAATGACAGAGGGATAGGTAAACACAAAGTATACAGCTGTGAAACTACTATTTTTATAATACTTTTTAAGACAGCTTTTCACTGGTTTAGATCCCCTAACCTTCTTGCTTCCATCACTCAGTGATAGAACTCGAGTGGACGCCATCTTGCCCAGCATGAAATCTGTTTCGTAACAGCAGCATGCTCCTGTCTTCTGCCTTTGGGAGTTGGTTTTGATACAGACAGGGTTTCTTAAGAGTGCCACTGCGGGGAGGCTCCATCCTTATAAAACAAAAAGTAGGAAAGTTGTCCTTCAAGACAAGTCAGGAGGAAATTCCACATCAAACCCAGAAAAGTGGCGTGGGAAGCTGGATGGGACTGGTCATGGGGCCACTGTCCTATTAATAATCAGCATGACTGGACTGTCCTTCAGGAGAGCCCCCCCACCCGGTGGCCTACAGTTTTCTTTCATTATCATCTGCCTGTGAGGAGAGGGGTCTGTGTACACCATGGCCAGTGGCTCTCACGTTCCTCCTAAGTTGTCATTTGGGTTTCATCTAGGTGAAAGTTTGTTTTTTTCTTTCAAATTTTATATTTATTTATTTATTTATTTATTTATTATGCATATACAGCGTTCTAGGTGAAAGTTTGTTTTTTCTTTCAAATTTTATATTTATTTATTTATTTATTTATTTATTTATTTATTATGCATATACAGCGTTCTACCTGCATGTATGCCTGTGTGCCAGAAGAGGGCACCAGATCTCATTATAGATGGTTATGAGCCACCATGTGGTTGCTGGGAATTGAACTCAGGACCTCTGGAAGAGCAGTCAGTGCTCTTAACCGCTGAGCCATCTCTCCAGTTTCCCAAGGTGAAAGTTTTACTTAGAACAAACCAACCTTCAGCAGTTACATGTTGAGTTACTAAGTGTGCGCATGGAGATCCCATTGTACAAGATGAAGTAGAAACATGCTTTTGTAACATGCTATAGAGGTCCCCATATCCGTTCCTCTTGTCTCCTATCAGCTAACATATTAGTTAGCTTAGTATTTTCCCTGTTCTAAGAGCTCACCCACACACATAGGAATATTCATGTAAGCAACCTAACAGAAGAGAAGATATTCTAAAGAGAGGTATTGTGCCCAACCCTTTAACTATTAGATTATTTTTTTAAAATGGACCCGAAGGGGCTGGTGAGCGCTGACTGCTCTTCCAGTCCTGAGTTCAATTCCCAGCAACCACATGGTGGCTCACTGCCATCTATCAGGGGATCTGATGCTCTCTTCTGGTCTGTAGATATATATGCAGTGGAGTACTAATACATTAAATAAATAATTTTTAAAAATGGACAACCCCCCCCAAAACTAAAATGCCCACAGGAATCCTACACTGGATGAAGGGAAATGTAGGGCCACCAGAGGAGAAACTGGCTCTTTAGGAAGAGGTTTCACACAATTCAACAACTTATGCTATGCAATAATGTCCTTCTAGATAAAGCAGTCGATCTTAGAGGGACGCTCTTTAAGACACTGGATGTTCAAAAGGAAGGTGAAACATTTCATCCTGCAGGGAAGCTCCTTCAGTTCAGGAAACAATTCAATAGTTCCAGGAAATCCCTGAAACTGACCAGATTCACCAGGACTCTCCCTCTCTAAGTATACATAAAGAGCAAGGGCTGCTGAGAGACTAGGCTTCTATTTTTAATCTAAAATTACAAAAATGGAAGCTAAGCTAATTTTTGAATAGCACTCTTAATTACTCCTCACATCTTTCCGCACTAGAAACATGTAACAGTCATTGTTTAATTTAACAATTAAATGTCCTGCCACCCATCTGCTGAATGGCATCTCAGACCAGCCAACTTCCCTGGAAGAAGCAAATCAGACTGGCTACCTGGAAGAGGTTCAGACAGACTGAGCAACTTGGAAAAGACGTTCTCCAACCTGTCCAGTTTCTCTAAGGCTGTGCAGTGTGCTCCAGGTTTCTGGGTTTCACACTCCATCACACCCGCTGGGGTGACTTTTGCTGATGTAACTGTCTGAGTCATTTCTGCTCCTGTAAGGAATCCTAGTAATAGTCACTAGCTCACCAAGTTTGATTGTAGTGGTATCCTTATTTGACTTGTCATTGGTTCCCTATTTCAGGCGAATGGACATGAACATGCTCACGCCTCCCCAGGAAGAGTGTCACACAACATAACTGACACCCAAACAAGGGACTGAGAGAACCAAAGATGAGTTTGGGGGGAGTGAATTGCATGGTCTTGGCTATGGGTAGCAAGCCATACCACAGAGGGCAGAACATACAAGGGGACAGTCCCAGTAGGGCCATCTTTCTCTGCCTGGGGTGCACTACTGTGCCTTTCGCTGTCGCAGTGATCGTGTGAGTCTTGCTATGGATCATGAGATCTGTAGCTAAAGCTGACCCTTTGGAAAGTGGGGTGTTCATGGGGGAATGGCAGGTCGGCTGTCTTCATCTTTGTGGCATGGTGTGGTCTGTCTGCTTGCTGAATGGGATCTGTTACATGAGTATGGTAATATCCTGAAAATGGTTGAAGGCTTAGAGCAAGTTATAGTCCCTGAGAGTAAGCATGAAGGACAAGAGTTTTGACAGTGATGCACAGCCACTGTTATGTGTGATGTATGACGAGCTGAGGCTGAACTGCAAGGGGGAATTGCAATGGGAGATGGAAATGTGGCCAGCATCCTCCATATTAGCCTCTAGCCTAGGAGGTAAATTAGAAAGGAGAAGATGGAGGTGCCATCTCGCCATCTCTTATAGCAAAGGGGACAAAAGGAAAGGAGAATTCAGATTGTATCTGTGCTCCAGAGCCCTTCCTGGGATCCAAAACCCCGAGGCCTGGGGGAAGAATCAGGGAGTGAAGAAGAAGAGTACGTACCAGAAGTAAAGAAGACATCCTCAGATGTCCCATAGACAGGAATGGAAAATCTATGAGTCAACATGAGATGGAGGCCCAATATAAGAGTCAAGGGAATACCGAGAGCCTCAACTGCTGAGTTGGGAAAGACTTTTAAACAGGCAGTGTGTCTCTCACAGCTTGGCCTCTGATGCTTCGAGACAGGAGCAGAAGAGATCAAGGTAAGCACGAGGAGAGCAGAAAATCCAAGTAATATAACTATTCACTCATTCTCAAAATGAACGTCACACTCTAGACAACATGAGGACAGCTGCTGCTGCTGGACCCCTCACGCGGAACACTAGGGAGACTCAATTGCTACCAGCTGAGGTCCCAGGTATATCAGGAACTGGAAGACGCTAGGAAAAGGGCAGACGTTGCTTAGGAAGTTGGGTATGAGTGAGTCGTCATTTGATGCTCAGTTCAGCAGGCCAGATGGGACCTAAGGAAGACGTTAACTCATCACAGACTGATGGTAACAGAAGCTAGGAAGGACCAGGGAATGGCACCTGAGCAATCTCATGCACCCAGACACCATCAAAAGACAGAACTTCCAGGCTGATAAGAGTGTAAGCTTTATGTAGGAGAAGGAGAAAAGAAATGGTCCTCTTTCTGTTAGCTCACACATTGGAACACCTTGTTGTATTTTGTGTGTACTACAAAGTTTAGCATTCAGTGTCATTTCTAATATAAATCTTTGCCTTTATTTTCCATACGTGACAGTTTTTAAATCACCACAACACACACACACACACACACACACACACACACAGAGAGAGAGACAGACAGACAGACAGACAGACAGTGGAGGGGATTTTTCTAGGCTTCTATTTTTAATTTAAAATTACAAAAATGGAAGCTAAGTTAATTTTTGAATTGCTCTCTTAATTACTCCTCACCTCTTTCTGCACTAAAAAAACATTTAACATTAATTGTTAAATGTAACTTACCAATTAAATGTTCTGTACTGGGAACTTTCAACATGTAAACTCACACTTCCCTTGCCTTTCTGAGCACCCATGCTCAGGGCAGGAGGTTTTTGTCTGATTCCTTCTGATTCATCTTCCACTGAGCTGGTGCCACCCATCTCCTGAATGGCATTTCGGGCATCACTTCTAGGTTCTCTATCCTTTGTTGACTTAAAGTGCATCTTTAAAGTCAAAACAAAACTTGAACTGTATTTGATATGTGCTTTCCCTAGCAATAAACTCTTCTTTAATTTTAAAAATTAATTTATTTGTTCACTTTACATCCCAGTTTAGGCAGCTTCCTTCCTCTCCTTCCAGTCCTGCTCTCCCACCCTCCCCTCTCCCATTTCCCCCTCTCTTCAGAGAAGGGAATCTCTGCCTCTCCTCCAGGGCATCATCCTTCCCTGGCAAATCAAGTCTCATCAGGAATAAGTGCATCTTTTCCCACTGAGGCCAGACAAGGCAGCCCAGCGAGGGAAAAGGGATCCAAAGGCAGGCAACAGAATGGAATCTGAGTCAGAGACAGCGCTGCTCCAATGTTAGGTGACCCACATGAAGACCGAGCTATGTATCTGCTACATATGTGTAGGAGGCCTAGGTCGAGTCCAAACATGCTCTTTGGTTGGTGGTTCGATCTCTGTGAGCGCCCATGGGCTCAGGTTAGTTGGCTCTGTAGGTCTTCTTATGGTGTCCTTGATCCTTCTGGCTCCCTCAATCCTTCCCTGGAAGGATTCCCTGAGCTCTACCTAATGTTTTGCTGCGGATCTCTGCATCTGTTTCCATCAGCTGCTGGATGAAGCCTCTTAGATGACAGTTGTGCTACGTTCCTGTCTGTAAGCATAGCAGAGTATCATCAGTAGTGTCAGGGTTGGCTCTTTCCCACAGGGTGGGTCTCAGGTTGGGCCAGTCATTGATTGGATATTCCCTCAGAACATTGGGAATAGTTCTGCCTCAAGACACAGCTATACCATCCCTGGACATATACCCCCAAAGGCTCCACCAAATCACAAGGACACTTGCTCAACTATGTTCATAGTAGTTTAATTCGTAATAGCCAGAAACTGGAAACAACCCTGATGTCCCCAACCAAGAAAGGATAAATAAAATGTGGTACATGTACACAACAGAATACTACTCAATATTACAAACAAGGATTTCATGAAATCCTTGCAGGCAAATGGATGGAGCTAGAAAATATTCTAAGTGAGGTCACTCAGACCCTGAAAGACTTGCATGGTATGAACTCACTCATTAGTGGCCATTAGCCATGAATTAGATAATAACCATGCTACAGTCCACAGACCCAGAAGGGGAAATAAAATAGGCGTTAGAAGTGGATGGGAAGAGGGGGTAGGGAGGGGAGCAGGGATGAGGAGCAGATATGGGGAGAGCAGGTGTAGGGGATGAGAGGGATGGGAAAGAGAAGAGAAATCGGTGGGAAGGGGTCACCTCTGGGACAAGCTGGAGACCTGGACCAGGGGAGGTCCCTGAGAGGATATGGTGGTGACCCTAGCTGAGACCCTAGCAGTAGGGGGTGTACGGAGGCTGAAATGACCTCCTGTGGCCAGGCAGGACTTTCAGTGAAGGGAGGGGGACCCAACCCACCCACAAAACTTCCCACCCAAAGTTTGCCTTGCCTACATGAAATGCAAGAATAAAGATGGAGAAGAAAGTCTTTTAAAAATAGGCATAATGGCATTTAGTTTTTGTGTTAGAGAACTCAAAGATCTTTTTCATAGGCGTAGGATGGCCAGGGTTGTTCTCTTAGAGGAGACTTCATGATGGGAAGAAATGTAAGAAAACAGGAAAATGACTGATTTTCCTCAGCAAAGCCTCCTGTTCCATTGTTGCTAAAGGGCTCCCTGGGATGGTCCTGAGTTTTATCTGCTGACTCTATACCGTGACTGCAAGCTTGCTCTGGTCTGTGCCACCATGGTTTCTAGCCACGGAGGCTTTCCGACACAAGGAGGCAGCAGCTGCCCACAGTGAAAACTCTGCTGCAGCTGGTGGACCCTTGCAGGATCTTCAGGTAGGGGAAGGAGATGGAGGAGCTTGGTCCCTGATAGAAAGGTTGGGTGGTAGCCCCTAACACCCCCCCCCATTTCCCCCCCCCACGTCCGGGTGTAATGCCTCTCCCTCTCCCCCTCCCCCTCCCCCTCCCGCTCCCCCTCCCCTTCCCTCTCCCTGTCCCTCTCCTTTTCCCTCTCCCTCTCCCTCCACCTACGGTTCTACCTCCTATCCCCCCCCCCCCCCCCCCCCCCCCCCCCCCCCCCCCCCC
>JADRCH010000270.1:1567278-1591679 GCA_019843965.1 Rhynchomys soricoides
TCCCTCTCCCTGTCCCCCTCCCTTTCCCTCTCCCTCTCCCTCCACCTACTGTTCTACCTCCTATCCCTCTCCCCCTCTCCCTTCCTCCTCCTTCCCTCTCCCCCTCTTCTTTAACTTGAGAGATAACCCAGGCTATGCAAGCCACTGAGATTTTAGGGTTTGTCTTCTACATGGGTCTATCAAGAAGCCAACTGAAGTATCAACTTTGTTTTAGGTTTTTTATCGGCTCCTAGAGAAAATGATTGTAAAGAAAAGCTGAGTGAGCCCCATCTCAGCCACACAAAAACCAACTCAAAATGATTCCAAAACCTTAACTTGAAATCTGAAACCACTGCAGGAAAATACTTCAGGCTGCAGGTAGAAACAAAACAAAGCAAAACAAAGCAAACCAAAAAAAACCTGTCTTGCGTTTTTTTCTGGTGCATTTTGAACTTTTATTGAAAAACATTAGTTTTCTTTCTCTCTTTTTTTTGTTCCACGTAACTAAACATGATAGATAAGATTGGATGTTTACATTTCTGATATCCATCTTTCTATAGGACACCACACTGGACAGAGAATCATTTAATCACAGAGCAGTAGAAGTATGGAAAATTCTGAAAATGAATTTATTGGATACAAAAATGTACACCACAGTGAAATTCCTTGTATGGAAGATAGCATTTTTGTTCCCCAAATAAAAATAAATAAATAATCTGTTTCACTTCATGCAAAGAACAACAAGACCTGTTTTGAATTGGATCCCTCCGAGCTAAACTTGGGTTAATTCTGACATTTGTGGGTATAGAGATATTTCAGATTTCCTAGAGTATTTCTCTTCTTTTTTTTTTTTTATTAATTAAACATGCCCTTTGACAAGTTGATTCATGTACATAATATGTGAGGATTACTCTCATCCGCTGCCCTCTCTTCACCACCCCCCATCCCCACCTACCCTTCCTTGTCCCCAAAAATACATTTTTCATATTTCTGTCTGTGTTTTGCAACCAGGGATGTCTCAGTGATCATGGATTTGGTTATCCATTGCACCCTTTTGGGCTCAGCAGTGGGTGCAAAACTGGAGACAATGGCTTCCTCTCTCCCTGTCTTCTGGCTCCTACTTCCTTCTCACTGCATCTTCTGCAATGTTACCCAAGCCCTGGAGACTGTGCTATAAATCCCTTGTATCCCTGGTCTCTCTGGGACTTTTATCAGGAAGGATTGTTGGATTTTGCCAAAGGCATTTTCAGAGTCTAGTGAGAGAATCATGTGGCTTTAGTCTGTGTGGTAGGTTATATTTATGGATTTATTTATGTTGAGCCTTCCCTGCAGTCACGGGATGAAACCAACTTGATCATGGTGGGTCATATTTTTAATGTGTTCTTGAATTTGAATTGTTAGAGTTTAATTGATAATTTTTGCATGTTCATAGGGGATATTGGTTAATAGTTTTCTTTTGTGTTGTTTTTTTGTGTGTTGTTTTGATATCAAGGCATTAGCGGCTTCATAAAAAGATTAGGGTCTGCTGACTCCCATACCATGCAGTGAAGACAAGAAAAGACACCCTGAGTCTTGCCTGCAACCACATAGCTTGGGAGGCTTGTAGACTCCTAGAGGTCCTTTTGCCACCACACCACGTAGGTCAGACAGAGGAGGTCACCCAGAGACCCACCAGCCACGTGGCGTTGCCTGCAGCAGGAGCCACTGCAATGTGCAAGCATGTGGTGGACAGATGGGAGAGAAGAGAAGAGGAACAGTCTGAGCATTTTGGATAGTGATGGAACTGGAGAGTCGAGAATGGAGAGGAAGAACCTGTTGTGAGTGACCAGCCCCACCACCTGGGGCCATGGTGAGGTTCCAGGCCAAACTGCCGCTGTCTATGTCCATGGCTACTCATCGGCAGGGGTTGACATTGCTGTCTGAGGTTCATATTATCATTAGGGAACATGGAGATATACCTAGTCTGAGCAACTGACCGAGACCACATGGGTATGTTCTGGAATTGGGCAGAACTGGCCCCGGCCCTCAGTGGCTTTGGTGCTCTGAAGATCTGGCCCCACCTCTCACCTGTGGCAGGATTGGGAGAGCAGACCCTGCCCCTCAACCAGGCAGCACAGTGGAGCTGGTCTTGGTGGCAAGGGCAGCAGGTGAGCTGACCCCAAGGGTAAAAGAGCAAGAGAGCTGACCCTGCCACTCATTACCATGGGGTGGCATGTGCACGGAGGTGATGCCGCTCCTCCACCACCTCCAGCAGTTGTGAAAGCTGGCCATGGGGTCATGAAAGAGGGTAAGATGGCCCTCCCCCTCACTGGTTGCAACACTTGGGAGAGTGGGCTATGCACCTTGCCCGAGTTGCACAATCGAGCTGGCCCTGGTGGAGGCGGCCCAGGTGAACCAGACCCATGGAGCATGTGTGCAAGAAAGCTGGCTCCACCACTCATCTGCCATGAGGTGGCTGGGAGATGGGGTGATGCCCGCCCTTCCTGCTTGCTCCTTCCCACCAGTGGTAGTAGAGAGACCTGGCCTCAGGTCATGAAAGCAGAACTAGCTCTGCCCCTCACTGGCTGTAGCATTCAGGAGAACGGTCCCTGTGCACATGTAGGACAGTAGAGCTGTCCTGATGGCAAAGGCACTGGTGAGCCAGCCCCGAGGGCATGAGAGTGAGAATGCTTACCCTGCTTCCTACCAATGGCAGCCTTGGGTGGCCTAGCTGGAGCAGTACTGGAGAGCTCACCCTGGTAGTGCAGATAAGGGAAGTCTGCATGCTAACCAGCTCAGCTACCACCCAGGCCCAGATCCAGGGCTTTGAGTTGGCCCACCTCAAAAATCTACATCATTTGTGAACTTTTAGGGCATGTGAATGGGCTAGTCCTGCTGATCCTAAACTGCAGGATCTCCACGACACAGGGCAATATAGGATAATGGGGAGGAGTCCCCAGAAGAATCCAATATTGATGGTGTCACAGAAGCCAGAGACCTTGAACCAGATCAATGACTCATTGCAGTGAACATTAGCATGTGAAAATGTGTGGACAGAGGGATCTACTGTGGGACACACTGGGACACACTATAGCTTCCACAATGAGATGTTCTCTATTCTTTGTTGTTTTTGTTTGTTTGTTTGTTTGTTTGTGGTGTGTGTGTGTGTGTGTGTGTGTGTGTGTGTGTGTGTTATTCTGGCGGTGTTGCAAGAGCAGAAAGCAGATGTGAGGGGATTGGAGATGACTGGGTCTGGGGTACATGGTGTGAAACTCTCAAAGAATCACTTAAAAGTTTTTAAAAAGAATTAGGTAGTGTTCCTTCAGTTTCTGTTTTGTAGAACACTTTTAGGGTTGTTGGCATTAATTTTGTGAAATTCTGATAGAAGTCTATGCTGAATCCTCTGGTCATGGACTCCTTTGGTTGGGAGGTCTTTAATTACTGATTCTATTTCATTGGGCTTGTGGATCTGTTTTATTGTTTATTTCGTCTTCACTTATCCTTCATAGGTCTTATCTATAAAGAAATCCATACATTTCTCATAGGTATTCTAGTTTAGTGGTATACAGATTTTTAAAGTATGTCCTTATGTTTCTCTGGTTTTCATCAGTGTCTATAGAAATGAACCCTTCTTCATCTCTAATTTTATTAATTTGATCTTTTCTCTGTGTCTTTTGATTAATTTAGCCAAGGTTTGTCAGTCTTACTGATTTTTTTTTTCAAAGAATCAACTCTTCATCTCATGGATTCTTTGTGTTGATTTGTTGTTTGTTTGTTAGCTAGTTTTTATTTCATTGATTTCAGCTCTGGGTTTAATTATTTCTCCCTGTCTACTTTTGGAAAATATTATTTCTTCTTGTTTTTCCAGAGCTTCCAAAGTACCATCAAGTTATTAATATGAGAACCCTACAGTTTTCTGATGTACACACTTAGTGCTATGAACATGCTTCATTATGTCTCGTAGGTTTAGGTATGTTGTATTTTTAGATTTGTCCAATTCTAAATGTTTTTAATTTCCTGCTTTATTTCATTCTTGACTCAATTCATATTCAATAGTATATTGTTCAGCTTCTATGAGTTTGTGTTTTTCTGCTATTTTTATTGTTGTTGAAATACAGCTTTAATGGAGGTCAGATAGGATACTGGTGTCATCTCAATTTTATTACATCTGTTGAGTCTTTCTTTGTGTCCTAATGCATGATCAATTTTAGAAAAAGTTCAATGAGCTGCTGAGAAGAAAATATGTTCTTTACTGTCTGGGTAGAATGTTCTATAAATGTTCATTAGGTCCACTTGATTTATGATATTATTTAACACCAACATTTCTCTGTTTAGTTTTTGTCTGGATGACCACTATCATGGTGTTAGGGTCAATATGTGATTTTTAGTTATAGTAGTCTTAAGGAAGTCTACCACCCAGACACAGTTGAATGTCTTTACTCCATCTAACTGAGATCTCTGTAACTGTCCCAGAGTATCCCAATTCCCCCTTTTAATCTCCACTAGCAGCAGGCAATCACATAGTGCACAGAACACATGCAGGCAAAACACCCATACCAAAATAAAGCACACGCACACCCCCCAAAAAAAGAAAGGAAGGAAGAAAAAAGTTCATAGTTGAGTAGGTCAAAGGCCCTCTAGGGGGGACCTATTACTGTATTTCACTAAACATATACTTTGCCTACTACTTTCTAGGTATTGGCTAGTGCAGCTCTCAGTTTTACTCAGAGAAGCTTTTTAAAGTTAGCAATAGTTGACTCAGAGACTCATAATTAGTCAACGTGCTAAGAGTAAGAGGCTATTAAGAGCTCATCCCTACATGCAGTATCTATATCAACCCCCACTAGCACAGAAAACATCACTGTAGAGGGGGTTAGAAAGAATATAAGAGCTAGAGAATGGAAGGGGTGCTGTGAAATTCGCTATTGTGCTCATGAATTCGTAGCAACCGTGGTTACCTATACAAGTCCTGCGTAAAAACAAGCTAGTCGGGATTACAGCATGGAAAGGGGGGGATGGCCCGTGAAGTCCCAGCCCTGGCACAGAAGCTATTGACAGTTGATGCAGTTGATGGCTGTTTGGTGTGTGTGTGTGTGTGTGTGTGTGTGTGTGTGTATGTGTATGTTTCAAGAATATAGACACTGGTTGATTGTCCATGTTTAAGCCGGTGGCACTAACCAGATTCCATGGATTATTAACAAACAAATCACAACAAAACAGAAGAGGGACATATGAAAATGGGAGGGACGGGTGTTATGGAAATCAGTGTGGAAAGAGAGAGTGGAATCAGGGGTGGATATAATCATGATACATTGTATACACCTATAAAATTGCCATGAAATGGATGTGTGATTGGAATCGATACAGTTACTAGTTGCACCAGTGGGTCTTAGGATTGTGGTTTAAGACCTGTAGTAGGACCAGATGAAGTTCTTGAAAATGCCCCATCTTGGGTAAATGTAGATCACTATGTCATGGGAGTAAATCTGGATGTTATTACCACTGTTAGACTTAAGACACAGGAGTGAGAGCTCCCACAATGTCACCCTTAAGTTCAGCAACTACTCCCTATAGAAACTAGGTGGACTCTGAACAGCAACCCGAACTCAAATGGTATCAGTCTCAACTCCCTCCTAGCACCCACTTATCTTCCACGAGCACACCAATGTGCCCTTAGGTATGTGGATGCCACGATTTGGTATATTGCACTCTTCACTTTTTCTTCAGAAGAATAGGACTAGAGGCTGTTGGCATTTATCTGGATGAGTAATGTTGAGGTTGTGTCTCTTACTGTCTATTATAATGATGCTAAGTGCAGGTCCGCAAAACCTGGAGTCTGCATATAACCCTTGGGACCCTGCTCCCAAGTCAATTCTGAATGGTGATTAAAGATGCTGACAGTCAATAGCTGGGGAGAAGAGACATAGGCAGGGTTGAGGTATTCAACATATTAGAGAGATGAGACCACAAGGAAGAGAAGGGAGAGAAGAAGAGAAACTGTCATGGAGTAGAAGAATGTGCAGGTGAGCCACCATGGGTTAGCTGAGTCATAAAATGTGGCCAAGTGGGCTGGCCAATTGGAGCTAAGAGTAGCCCAGATGAAATATAGTAAGTAATAACTCGGGTTGTGGATAAGAAGGTAGATTCTAACAGCATGAAGGGTAGATAGTTGCCCAACTATTGTGCTGCCTAAGGCATATTTAAAAATATAAAGGCTGTGTGTGTCTTTCATCCAGAAATATAAATGGTCAAAGGCAGGTAGAAACCCCCGTACTGGGATTATTAATAATTTTTTACTACAAGTAACTATAAATATTTTAAATTTTATCCTACATAATTTCCTTGCCCTCTGTCACAATATAGCCCAAGAGAATCTAAATGGTCTTCCACATGGCTTGAAGAACTCCCATTGATCCACCATTGGATGTCCACCAAGGGACATGAGCAGGAAGTAGCTGCCATATTGGCAGACTTAGTAAGACACATGTGACTCAGAGGATAGGAGGCAAATGAAGGGTCAAGAACCTGTGGTAGGGCATAACAATGCAAAGTTTCCTCCATCTTGTATTCTTACTGAGGCCATTCCAGTTTTAACTAGAATTTTATCTCCGTGATGGAGACAATTCTATTGTAGAAACCAAAGGTCAGTAGTCAGTATGTCCCAGCTAACTTAGCTTCTGTTAAACTTCTTTTGTGTGAAAAGCACCACCATCCCTGCTGATAACTTCTTAGCTTCTATTAAAACTGTTCTGGATACACCATACCTAGGTCCCCGAATACCTGCATGTACTCCAGCTAGCTGTAATAGACTTTCAATAGGCTATAAACTATGTCTGAGTGGTCATCTCTGGTGAGCTACCCATAACAAACCTGTTAATGAGGGGATTTTCAGGGATCCAATGAGTCTGTCAGGAACTCTCTACTAAAGTAAAATAAAAAAAACCATTCCATCTTATACCCTCCAACACAATGAAGGAAACAACATGCCTGCTATACCTTGTTGATCAGGAAACTGTGATCACACCACAAGTGGCATGAAAGTTTCTACCACTGAATGAGGCCCAGAGGAAGAAATCAACACGAAACAGGTCCAGTGCGAGCTGTAAGCAGCCTTGCCACTTAGCAATCAATCAAAGCACACAGCTGGTAGTCAGGAATGTATGGTGCTCATCGCAAGTCCCAGTGGGAGAACTGTGACCCAGTCACACATTCCTCTGTGGTTCTTTTGCAAGATGAGCTCATCAGTAGTGGAGAATTTTATGTGTTTTGAAGTTAGATCCTGGTATAATACTGGGCCTTTGTAAAGACATGATGTCTGAACACAACACCAAATGACTGTGCATCTGAGCATCCCAACCATGAGCTGAAAGCCCTTACACCTGCTAAAGCACAAGCAAGCCCAGCAGCAACTCATCATAAGTTATACGTGGTACATCTTGGGACTGAACACAAAGGCCTGGGGAGACAAACAAGCAGAGTAGGCAGCTTCCATCTCCCCACCAACAGCTACCATAGCTGTTGGCCCGTCTTGTGTCATAAAGGCTGTACTAGTATACTCTTTCTTTCTTTCTTTCTTTCTTTCTTTCTTTCTGTCTTTCTTCTTTCTTTTTCTATCTCCCCCTTTCTCTTCTTTTCTCTCATTTCTATTTTTATTAATGTTTGACAATTTCATACGGGTATAATGTGTTGTGGTCATTCACACACACACACACACACACACACACACCCTCTCTTATCCCTTCCCCACTCCTGCTGAATCCTTTTTTCTTCCCAGTCAGTTCTTCTCCGTATCATATTCAGAAGACAACATTTCACAGCACTCCTCCCCATTTCCCCTCCTCCCATCTCCCTCTCTCCTCTACACCCATTCCCTGAGCCTTGGAGGGGGAGATTCAGATGTCCTGCTTAAGGATGGGCCCTCAATAGTCACTCATTCTCAGCACTTTTATCAGTTGAGTCTAGGTGCTAACCACTGCTCACTGCAAAGAAGCTTCTCTAGCCAAGGTTGAGAGCCACACAAATCACCTATAGGTATAAATAAAAATATTCAGAAAGCAGTTTGGCAACGTTTCTATTTAACAAAACAACAGTAGTAGCTTTATTCCCTGGGGCCTATGATCCAGCCATCCACCCTCAAACAATGGGCTTTTGGCTAGATTTACAGTACCAGACATGGATTCCTATGGAATGGGCCTCAAATTCAAGCTGAGAGTAGTTCTTAGCCCCCGTAACACTCATGCCACTATCACACAGTGGACACATCTTGCCTGGTGGGTCAATATTGTAGCGTACCAGGGCCGCTGTTAGGTAAAGCTATTGATGACTTTTCTCCTCTTACAGCCTGCACAGGGCCTTCTAACGTCATCAAAGCTAGCTGTCAGGGAGGAAATTCTAGTCTGGCTACTGCTTGTTTTTTTCATAAGCTATGATCAAAGTATGTGGTGTCTTCATCAACAGTCTTCCCATGTATTTCTACTATATAACCAAAGGCAATAGCAAATAATCTATATTGGTGGTGGGGAAGGACTCTCAGTATCTTCCTGACCAAAAGTGCATAGGGAGGCTATCCCACGCTTGGCACTGGTATTTTCATGCTATAACCTGGGGTTTCTCAGGTCAGTGTTTATCCACACAGAGCAGCTCTCATTTAATTAGCTTACAAACAAGTAGGTCTGCATATGGCTTCCTCATCAATCCTTCATCTGGAATAACCCTCCCTCTCCCCCCCCCCCCCCCCCTCTTTTCCATCTCCTCCTTCTCCCCCCCCCCCATGCCCTTCTTTTCCATCTCCTACTTCTCTCCCCCCCCCATGCCCTTCTTTTCCATCTCCTACTTCTCCCCTCCCATGCCCTTCTTTTCCATCTCCTACTTCTCTCCCCCCCATGCCCTTCTTTTCCATCTCCTACTTCTCTCCCCCCCATGCCCTTCTTTTCCATCTCCTACTTCTCTCCCCCCCCATGCCCTTCTTTTCCATCTCCTACTTCTCCCCTCCCATGCCCTTCTTTTCCATCTCCTACTTCTCTCCCCCCCATGCCCTTCTTTTCCATCTCCTACTTGCTGTGCCTCACTTAAATGTTACATCCCTAGTGTCCCCACATCTATTTCATGGAGCACACAAAAGAAGGTCGAAGAGAGAGAAGCCCCAGCTCTGTGCAGAGATGAACTCGTTTCTTATACAGGACCAAGTTGAAAAGGAACAGCAGACATGCTACTAGATGTAAGAGTTGGGGACTGTTACGGTGATCCACACCAAACACAGAGGAAGTTTTAGGCAGCTTGCATGTACTCCTGAAAGGCCACCCTGGTATCCTTTGATCCACCTTTGTGGGCAAACTGTGCAGAAAGTAAAAGTAGGTCAGCATTCTCTTAACGGCCACAAATGCCGTCGAATTTCACGGTTGAACATTGCAGGATCACAATCTCTACTATCAGCTAAATGATGGTTGTAAATGTAAAAATCTGCCAAATGCCGTTATAAACCGAGCACCTGAGCGATCCAAACGGCTTTCTCTGTTGTTATTTGGAATGCTGACAAGGCTCATAGTTCAGCCTCCTTTGTGAGTTTCTCAGTAGGTGATCCATACTTGGAGTAATGGGGTTGGCTTTCCAACTCTTGATATGCTGACAAGACGGGAAATAGGACAAAAGAATGCAGCCCTTTCCTGCATAGGACAAGGGCAGGGGAAAGGGCTTCAAAGCACTTTTTTTTTTTAATTTTTGCTGCAATAATGCAGCAGGAATATATGTAAGTCTTGACTAGCAAGGAAGAGAAGAGCTCCAGGCAAACAGCTCAAAGTGCCTCAATTCATTTCATTGTTCTCCACTGTGGCTTCAGAGCTGAACTTTTCTGTTTGCTGATTTTTAGTTTTATGAACATGTTCATCAAATACAGCTATCTACTAAAAATGGGACTGGGAGCTTGGGAGTGGAGGAACAAGTAGAAGGGACTAACATATGTTCACTAGACCCTTTAATTTCATTCTGAACTAAGGGGGGGGGGGGTCACAATTGGTAGAAGTCAATGTGAATGAGCCACCACAGACTTTGTTCTGGGCAAGGAAGTTCAGTTCCACCCTTATCCAAATAGGAGTCAGTACAAGGTTCTCTCTCCCATAAAATTTCAGAGCCAAAACATCTTGGCTCAGAGTCTGTGCTTTGAAAAGTAGCCCAGGATAATAATACTATTTATGTCTTTTGTAGCCTTTAAGTCTTCTGACTGTTGCAAAGTGGATTAAATTCTGAAGGCACTTGAATATGCATCATTTATAAAATGAAAGTGAGATGTTGACTTTAAAATATCAATTTAATTTAGTGGCATTCTTAAACTACTTTAATTTTAGTCTTTCAAATACCAAAATGAGAGAGAAAGGGAAGGAAGGAGGGAAGGGGAGATGGAAGGAAGCCAGTGGGGGATTCATGAACAGATGAACACTTGCAAGGGATTTTCAGCACTTGAGTAGTGTAGGACACTTGCTTCCTCTTGCTATAAACCATGTTAATGATGTTACCAATGACTAACATTTCCTGGGAATTTATTGTACCTTTTTGCATTTATTCTACGATACCTTTATAAGGCAAGAGCTGTTATTTCTTGATTATCATATTAGGAAAATCAGGTTTAGAGAGAATGAATGATCTGGCCCATATTGCTTTCCCACAAAAATAATAACAAAAACAAAACATCAAACAAACAACAGCAACAAAAATAAAACGAAAAAAAAACCAAAAAAGGTTGGCTTCAAAGTCTATGTGATTCAACACAGTGTGATGTTTCCTAAGGAGAAGAGATAGGGAAGCCAGGCCTTAGCTACCCCTCTACCACCTGCATGAGAATTATTAGTTCTGGGGCTGAGCCTCTGAGGGTAGAGCCATGTGCAGTTCCTCAGATTGCACACTACTCAAAGGTGCCATTTCTAGGAGGATGCCTCTGGTGTGGCAGGGGTATTCTAACTTGTGCAAGAGGTTATTGCCTACCAGTGAAGATCAGGTGCTCAGGGATGGGAACCAAGTGGGCACCTACACTGGCCAAGTCCTGGTGTAGCAATAGACATGACTGTCATAGTCACTGGGAGAGAGAGAGAGAGAGAGAGAGAGAGAGAGAGAGAGAGAGAGAGAGGAGATTATGTGGGTGTTTTAGAGAATAAATCAGTGTTGTGATTCATTGAAAAGTGTCTGAGCATAACTAAGGACACAAGCTCTATCACGAGGATCATTTGAATTGTGCTTATAAATTTGGGGGTAGCAGGTTATCATACTCCAAGAATTCCACTTCTACTTGAATGTCCTCATATCTGGGAAAGCATTGGATAACATCTTCAACGGCCCATGGTGTTTTGTAACAAAGCACCAACTGAATTCATTCGAAGGAAGAAGGGTCTTTTACTTTGGCCCAAGGCTGTTGTTATCTATGAAGAGTCCTGAAAGGGTCCTTAACCACAGCCTACAGCACCCTTCTTCTTCTGAGCCCCTTTGTTCTGCTTGTTTAGCTTGTGTCAGTTCAAGGGCAAGAGTTGTAGAAACATTGTATCTTTTGCAAAGAAAGGAGGCTCTGTGGACTGTTTTCCCAGGGGAAATACTGGGGTGCTTTTTAAGTGAATCATCTGCTTTGACCATACTTGTCCAGGCCTCTTTCTGTGAAGACCAGCTCATTAGTTCTATTGTTCTTTGTGCAGGACTCAAACTGGTAAACACCAGACCATAAATTTAAACTAAAGTCATCGAACCAAACCACTCAAATGCCTTTTCCTCTGAAGCTGAAGTGTTCAGGTCAGTCTTGGGGCAGCTGCTGGTAGCCAGCTTTGGGGAGAGGGGATTTTCTCTCCTGAACCCTGAAATCCCCTTCTCTCCTGCTCAGGTGGTTACATCACTGGTTCTAGAGGTTCCTAAAAAAGCTGCTGAGATGGGGCACCCTAAAGGTCTGGGACCTCGCACAGGGTATAAGAGGAGAGAAGGTGGGGATCAGTGTGCTTCCCTGAAGCTGTTGTCAGCAGCCCTGCAAAAGGTTCCAAACAAACAAGTGACAGCAAGGGCAAGAGACCAGAGCTGACTTTCTCGAATGGGTAAAACTCAAGAGAAGGGACCCTGATATCCCTGGCAGAAAGGTGAGTAGCAAAGCTTCCCCGTAGGCTGCAATTTTTCAGCTTTAGTTCCCATAGCTGTCAACTCCTCACCCTGCCTTCTCGCCTCCAGATTTAAAGGAAGCTACTGGAAGACCCCCAAACACCACCAGCATCTCCTCAGATAAAAGAAAAAGCCCACGTTGATCTTGCTCAGGACTAACATGGACCAAGATGCCCCAGCCAAGCCCAGAGAACAAAAGGTAACGTGGCTTTCTCCTGGAGGTCTGGGCCTAGCTCTAAGCACTGGTAGTAGGTTGTAGCAGCAACTGTAACTTGTGCTCTAGGGTTCTCCTCTGAGCAGGCAGGCTCCTGCCAAAGGCCATCAAAGACTTGGGAGTTCGAGCCCTAGCATTTCATTTCTGTACTTTCTTCTCCACTGCAGCAAAGTGTTCTGAGTCTGAAACCTGGGTAAGACAGAACCAGCACATAGTCGATGCAGAATACATAGCCACTCAGTGAAGGGGAATAAGTTAGCATCAAGGTTGGCTTAGCAGCCTCCAGCAATGCCAAGCCTGGCGATGCTGTGCTCTTCCCTCTACACATGCCAGACCATCCCGGGAATGGACATGAAGATAGAAAAGAGAGATTTAGAGGCACTAAGAGTGGGCAGGGAAGTCACACACCAGCCTGTGATGAAAAATAAGGTGGTTGTCCTTATTTTTCATCACAGCAGGACACAGGGGGCACAAGCTGCTAACCTCTAAATGTGATATTGGGAAACAAAGATCTGGGACTCCCAGACTCCTGCAGAAAAGATTCCTGAAGGTCATTGGCAGGGAGAGTGACTAGAGACATTCCTTTGAATGATACCTCCAGCCAAGGTATGACTGATAAGTAGCTAGAGACATTTTAGTTTTACACAGACTATGCTTCCTCATTGCCCCATGGAGACAGCTTTGCTCCTAAAGCACCACTGGGCTTCAGAAAGTACCAGGTGGCTTAGCGATGCTGGCCTTTATGTGAGCTGTATTAGGATTTGGTACTTTGGGAACCGTAGCCTGGGTGTTAGAATGCTAGCCATACAGGGGACCTGGATTTGGTGAATATTAATCAAACGGGACTAGGTGCAGCCACACTCTGGGAGAACCTAGAGAGGATGGAGTAAGGCAGAGAAGGGCAGGACTGCCCTTGACAGTCCCCAAGGGAAGGGACACTGCAAATTGTGGCAGGGAAGGATCTGGAATATGTAAGAAACCTGGGCCTTGTCAAACTAAGTCACAGTTTGTCTTGGCCCCTAGATAGTAGGACAGCCAAAGGCTCTAGGAGACATGGCTGAGCAGAGCCAAGCCAGGTGACAAGTGGCTAGGAGCCGAGCCCAGAGTTTTTTCTTTTTCTCCGTCTCTTCCCTTCTTCGTTTATCTCCATTTTCCTGTAACTCTTGCACGTCTCCTACTTGCTCTCCCCCCTACCCCATTCCCTCTCCTCCTTTTTTGATTCGATCTTGCACTACTGGCCAGTGGCTTTCTATGGTATGGTTGAGAGTGAAGGCGGCCCCTCGCCCGTGTGCCAAGCCAGTGACTTAAGGCCGGAGTACTGATCATTCTTAAACCTGGTAAAGCATGCTTTCATGTTAAAAGACAATGGCACGTGTAGGTCCAGAGAACTGCAGCCAAACACCCATGAAAATCCTCAGAGAACATGGAAGGTATGTATAGATATAATCTCAGCCTTCTAAATCACTAAGGAGTGACCCCTTTGGGGTTCCCATGACAGAGCACTAGGTTCCTGTTCCCAGCTGCCCACTGCCCACCTGGCTCAAACACTGCTGTGGATCTGTTTCAGAGTGTAAGCATAGAAGGACAGGGCTTTGCTTTCAGTGAGCTCCCAAGGCCAGTGGGAGAATGCGGAACAGAAGGTCAAATGGAGCTGGGGAAAGTCCAAGAGGACTTTCTAGAAATGATGGTGAAGAAATAGAACGGCACCTGACAGCCAATGGGGTGAGGGTTTAGTTTTAACTCAGTTGCACATGAACAGTGAAACAGAAACCTCCCCCCTGAAAGAAAGAACTCCCCTCTGCAAGGAGGAAAGAAGAGCCAGAGGAGTGATGTCCTGCATCCCAGGCATGCTGTACCCCCCACACAGCGTCTGTCCATTACTGAGAAACTGCGCTATTTCCCCAGAGAAGGGCAGATCCCTGAGATCGCCCCTTCCAGGCAAACTTCGCGGTTCCACTCTTTCCGGTCTTTGCCTCCTACCAGTTTAGAGCTCCCCTGGGGAGTGGGTGCTAGGGCTGGAATCTCACAAAGGGATTTGTCTCTTTTGAACACAGAAATCTCATGAGTGAGGGAAACGGAATCTTCCTGGCAGCTCCAGGACAGTGCCTCACTTGCCAGGACAGGCAGTTCCCTGCCCCTGCCTTTCAGGTAGAGCTACCCAGCTGCTGGAGCAAACCAAGATTACACAGCAAGAGGGCCCAGCCCTGGACTCCCTGCTCCCTTCTCTAGCTTCTCACATGCCTCTTGGCCTCTTCTTTTTTGGCAGCAGGTCCCCAGGCTGAGAACAAAGTGGAACATATTTCTTCTCCTACTCTGCCTGCTCCATGGTGAGTCCACAAACAGCCAGGCTTCACTGTGGGAGATCTAACAGTGGAACTCAGAACCAGCCAGGCAGATCTAGTGCCTTCTCTCCCGGGATCCAACACCACTGTGCGGTGGATCTTAACTCCCGGAAATGAAGGCCAACAAAGCTTGGGGGAGATTACATATGTCTAGCTCAATGGTATCTAGAACAGTCATTGTTTGGGTATACCGCCCCCCAACACACATACCACCTAGGCACCCACCCCCACCCCTGCTCTCTTCCATTTAAGTGGATGACTGAAAATTAGCTGTTTACATGTTATAAGGTCCCAAGGAATACCTACCACAAAGTTACAGGCTTCATGCCCACTCCTTTTACAAACACTTAGGTGCCAGGCCCAGACTAACAACATAAAAGTGGAGACCCTGTCCTACACATAAAGAAGTCAGTAAACAAAGGAATTATGGGATTAAAAATATAACTGGTCACTTATTTAATGCGGATTTATAAAGGGCTTAGCATGTGCCAGGAGCTGAGGACAATTACTTTAGGAATAGTATCCAGTCCTGACAGTACTTGCAGCCTGTCGTGCTGAGGCAGGCCAGGTATAGGCCAGGCAAGAGGCTAAATAGTCCTTTCCCCATGCAGCGGTGCCTAAATTTTATTATGGTGGTAATGGGGAGCCACTAGAGATGACAGTGTGTGTGGAGTGTCTATCAGTTAGACTCTAGTCCAGGGACTGCTTCTTCAAATCATTATTGAATTCATTAACGAGCAAAAGTACTGTGATAATACTAAAAACAGATTAATCATCATGTCTGGCTTATCAACAAGTCAAAGTGTAGCAGCAGTGGGGAGCTCTCATCTTACTGTCCCTCAGGAAGGCACAGGGCCTCTCTGTTCACATACAGAAAACAGACCGCATGCTGGAGCGGTGGCTCAACAGTTAAGAGCCCTGACTGCGGTTCCAAAGGTCCCCGGTTCAAATCCCAGCAACAGCATGATTGCTGAGAAAACAGACCACTTTACATCTCTGAGTATTCGAAACTTGATTGTTCTTAGGTCACATGCCCACAGGCTCTGTGAACGTTAAAATGTATAGTCTCCGGCTAGTCCCACCCCATCATGCCACTTTATACCCAGCAGATTCAGAGTCAGCAGGAGCCCTGTGAGGATTGCTCTCTTCCTCCATGGGGTGCTGAGACAGGGATTAGAGCTGACTTCACATTTCTTTCCTAAGAATGGTTTTGTAGGCATTTGGTGGCACCTGATAGCTCAGCTGTCTCCTCCCTTCACCCAGGTTCGTCCATGACCCCTCCAAACCCAAGGCCCCATTCCAGATGGCTGCAGGCTGGCTCTCCCCCTTTCAGGACCCATCTCTCCTCTGTGGGAGCACAGACAGCTCCTACACCCCTCTGCTGCTGGAAGAACTCCCTTTCAGGTACAGCCCCTCTTCTCCCTCTGTCTAGCCACAGATCTCCTTTGTCAAACCAAGGCATAGCCCAGTGTAAGGCCTTCCCCGATTGCAGGCCTCACTCCCACCCCCACCCCAGTCCCCAGTGGAAGTCAGAGCAACATACTACAGTCTGATTGGACAAGGGTGGAGATGAGTAAGACTCTTCCCCTCTCCCTCCATCCCCCAAGAAGCAGAGGCTTAGCAACAGTGTCCCCAGGTGAGTGAATCCAAAATGCCAGTCCATTCTTTAATTCTCACAGTTGACTAGTATATAATTAAATCCTTTAATCATTATGGAAATCAAGAGTTACAGTTAGTTAATGCACCACATGAGTACTTGAGATATTGGTTCGTAATTTTGGTGTTAATAAAAATGTGTGTGTACTGCAAGAGCCTGTCAAAGATTCTTAATCAGCAAAGTCAGACGGCCACATCTTCCTGATTAATGGTGGCACAGTGACCCTTTCAAATGTGTTGACTCTAGGACACAAGAATTCTTAGAATCTAGGGTGTAAACAATTTAATAATAAAATTTTAATAATTTCAATGATGATTAATATGTTAATGATAAACTGTAATACCAGTAATCTTTACCATGTGGTCTGGGGTATGTTGTTTAATTAAGCCTTCATTGGTTTTGATACAACCAAAACATTTATGGTTGCTTCTCTCCTGTAATTAGACCTTAGGCCCCAAGTAAGACACAGTCACTTACAAATTCATCTGTATTCAGAAGGTGGCTGTCTTTATGCTTTGCTGTTTCTATCTTAAAACTCTTTTGCTGCTTTTGTTGGTTTGTCGTTTTCTTTATCCAATATTTTACCTTTATGTGTATTAACATAATGAATTCATATATAACGATGGACTTTATCATATCTCATAGATGTATGTGATGTATTTAGATCATATTCTCCCCATTCCTCTCTCTTGCCCCCTTCCATTCTAGCTTATTCTCACTTTTTCTAACTAGTTGCCTTCAATTCATGAGTGTGTATATGTGTGTGTGTGTGTGTGTGTGGTGTGTGTGTGTGTCCCGATGACCTTAATTAGGTTTGCCCATAGGAGCATGAGTGAAAGATTGGCTACAGGAGTGTGGTCAGCTTACTAGTGGCTACACAAACAACTATTAATAGATCCCCAGAGAGGCATACCTCATGGGATCTTCCCCCTAGCAGGCATTAGCTCCCACCCATAGATCCTCATGGACATTGGGCCTCTTAAGCCTCACTTGTCTCCGTATTACAGTATTGGCAGACCTGATCTTGTGGCAGTCTTGAGTAGGTAATCACGGTGACTATGAATTCATCCATCTGTATTCATCAGAAAGATTGGTGTGTAGTTTTCTTTGTCCTTGTGTCTCCATCTGGTTTTGATATCAGGATAATGCTGGTACATTGATTTAATGGTGATCCTCTCGTTCCTATATCATGGAATGCTTTGGAAGCACTGGTGTTAGTTCTCTGAGGAGCTAGGAGAATCCACCTGTGACGCCATCAGGGCCAGGAAGATTGTTTATCCTTCAATCTCACTGTTTATTGTAGATAGATTTGATTGTTCATCTCCTGGTTTAATCTTTTATAATTTAATTTTTATTTTATGACTTTGGTCATTTGCCTGTATGTGTGTCTGTGTGAGGGTGTCAGATGCCCTGGAACTGGAGTTACTGACGGTTGCAAGCTGCCATGTGGATGCTGGGAATTAAACCTGAGTCCTCTGTAAGAACCACTGAGCCATCTCTCTAGCCCCTCCTTTTGGTTTAATTTTTGATATATCATATACATCTAGATATTCAATCACTTCTTTTGGATTCCAGGTTAGTGGAATATATGTCTTTAAAGTGTATACTAATAACTTCCTGCATTTTATTCATACATTTTGAAACGCTTCCCTTTCATCTCTAGCTTTATTAATTTAAGCTTCTGTTTTTCTTTCTTAGTTTGACTGAGAGTTTGGTAACCTTTTTATCTTTTCAAAGGACAAACTCTCTGTTTTTACATTCCTTTTTATTTCCATTCCATTACTTTCTGCTATGACCTTGATTATTTTGTTCCATCTAGTGGTTTTAGATTGAGCTTGTTCTTGTTTTTCCAAGAACTTAAGATATACCATTAAGCCATTTATTTGAGCTGTCCATGATTTTTAATGTATAGACACTTTCCTCTTAGGACTGCCGTCAGTATATCCCACACATTCTGCTATGTTGTGCTTTCATTTTAATTCTATTTCTTACTGATTTCTTCTATGATCATCCCTCATCCCTCATAGGTGTGCTGCCTAATTTCCAAGAGTTTGTGTGTGTTTTGGGGTCATTTAGCCACTGAATTTTAGTTTATTCCATGGTATTCATACAGAATACCAGGAATTATTTCAATTTTCCTATATTGTTAAGATTTGCTTTGTGTTCTAACATATGACCCATTGAGCTGCTGAGAAGAATGTGTATTCTGCTATGATTGGATGAAATATTCTATAGAGATTTGCCAGGTCCACTGACGCATCTCACCTATGATATCACCTCACTCAGATGTTCCTCTGTGTTTTCTTTATTTGGTTTGTTCTTAGGATGGCCATCTATTGAGTGAGGGTTTGATGTCACTCACGCTTATATTAGCGTTAATCTATGCCTTTACATATAGCATATTTGCTTTATGAAACTGGGTGCATCTGTGTTCTATATGTGTTCAGAATTGGAATATCCTCTTGAGAACTGCTGCCTCAGTCATCAAGAAATGACCTTCTGTATCTCTCTCTTACTTACTTGCTTCCAAGATCAATTTGCTTGGAACATTTTTTCCATGGTCTTGCTATACTAAGGTAGTATCAATCCATCTTTTATGTGAAATTGAGAGCTGTGCATTAATTCCTGTCAATGTTTATTGAATTAGTTGTTTGATGTTTTCTTATTCCTCTCTTGCTTAACTATTATTATTCAAGAGTGGTTTGTTCTTTCCTGTGTCCTCATTTGGCTTTCTCTTCAATCTGAGGAATCTCTACACATTATCTTCTGTTAAGCTGATTTATCAGTCAGCATATTTTTATTGTGGAAAGTTTTTCCTTCCTCTTCAATGACAGGTAATTTTGTTAGGCATCACAGCTATTACCTTTCAGGATCTGAAGCATATCATTACAAGTTCTCCTGGTTTTTAAAGTTCCTATGGCGGAATCTGCTATTTATGGGCCTGCCTTTATATGCAACTAACTGGATGCTCCATGGGCATTTTTCAGTGCATTTTCTTTGTTCTGTATATTTAGTAGATTAATTATAATATGACAAGGGGAGTTCTTTTCTAGTCTCTTCAATGTGATGTTCTAAATGTCTCCTGTACCTGGAATGGCATCTTTCTAATTAATTGAAATGTTCTGCTTTGAATGAAAAATTATTCTTGTTCTTCTTGTTCTTGTTCTCCTCCTCCTCCTCTTCTCCTTCTTCTTCTCCTTCTCCTCCTCCTCCTTCCTTTTCTATGCCCATGATTCTTAAATTGATCTTTCATGATGCCCCAAATGTCTTTATAGTACCCCGTATAGCCATGTACTAGTCATCTCTGCTTGTTGGAGTGTGTCAATTTCTCCACCTTGTCTTCTAGCTCAGATATTCTGTTCATTCTATTGATGAGGATTTCCACAGAGCTTCTGAGTCCTTACTGTGTTTTTCATTTCCAGTATTTCAGTTTGATTTTTCCTCAGTGTTTCTATTTCTTTATAGAATTCTCTTCTGTATTTTGTATTGACTTTCTTAGTACAATAACCTTTATGCTCTTATGAGATTCATTCTAGGATTCATTGTTTTCTTTCATTTTCTTTTAACATAATCATTCTTTGAAGACATTATCTGGCATTTAATCTAACTCACTCTGGAGAAAATTACTGCAGGATTAGTAATTTTTACAAGATTTAACACAGCCTTGGTTTTCCATGATTCTTATGCTGAGATTTATATATCTGGAGCTATTTTATCGCTTGGATAGTTTATCAATAGTATTCTTTTGGTTGAAGTATTTGCCATGTTCAGATGGAACTAGGTTGTGGTAGAGCTGAGGTGCAAAATTCAATGCTAATTTCTCAATTCAGGACCTCAGGATGGCAGCTCCAGTCTCTGTATCTCCTAGAATAGAATATTGACTGTGGGAGCAGATACTGTACATGCCCACTGCGCAAATGTCCTACCTGCTCAGTAACAGCAGCAGTCCTATAATGTCGGTAATCGTTGGAGGGTAAGAGAACAAGGTGTGTATCCAACTTAGTTACCAAGATTAGGATTCAGAGGAAATTGGGGTGGATGAGGATAGGGATCAATTTCTTTTTGTTTTGAGACAGGGTTTCTCTGTGTAGCCCTGGCTGTCCTGGAACTCACTCTGTAGACCAGGCTGGCCTCGAACTCAGAAATCCGCCTGCCTCTGCCTCCCAAGTGCTGGGATTTAAGGCGTGCGCCACCACTGCCCGGCCTGATAGAGATCAATTTTATTAATAGGTCAACTTTGAAAAAAAAAAAACAAGGTGGAAAAGCAGCCAGGAAGGAGAAGGTTGGGATGCTCTTAGGGCCCACAGACTGTAGCGTTCGTTAAGGCTGTGGGAGATCACAACCGGGAAATACAAAGAGGGATAAGAAGGGGACGAAGAAGAAGCGAGGTAGGAAGGAAAGAGAAGGCGGGAACTGTGTATGGGAACAAGAGGAGAAAGTGGCAGCTAGGAAAATGAGCGGGAAACAAACAAAAAAAGGGTTAAAATCAGGGTGATCAACGTACAAACTAAGCCAGGCAGCTACTGCATTATCACAGACACACACTCAATTCAGAAATAAACCTTAAAGAGGAAAATAAATTCTTAAAAATGATTTCCAAATTAACAGTACCAGACAAGAAAGGAGAGTGTGATAAAAGTACATCAGATATTTTTTGATACTTTATTTACATTTCAAATGTTTCCCTCTTTCCAGATCTCCCCTTTGGAACCTCCCTATTCCCTCCCCCTCCCCTGCCTCTATGGGGGTATTGCCCCCACTCTCGGCTTCCCTCCTTGGCATTCTCCTATATTGGGGGCATCTAACACCCTCAGGCCACCTCCCGATGGCTAACAAGACCCTCCTCAACTTGGTATTTATTGTTTGTGGGAATGCATTTTGAATTTACCCTGCCCCGTTCCCACCCCCAGGATGTTTCATGTATGGAGCTGCACTGAGGCAGCTTCAGTTCAGACCTGTAGAAGAGACTTGGACTTGTGGAGTGAGGTTCTGACACAGCTGTACCGAGGTCTGAATTCCCTCCTTGGAGCTCTCTGTCTCCACGCTGTGGGAAGAAGGGGAAAGGGAGCCCCCCAGCCTGTGTAGCAGCCTGAGTGTTCCTTCGTGCCAGGGTATTGGGGAGGGTAGGTTGTAAGTTGTTACTTTGTGGCTCACAAGAACCTTGGGCAACTTCTTTGGCCTATGGGTCACTGACAGTTAAATATCCAGTTCCCCTGTCCATTCAGCTATTGTTGTAGAGTCAAGCAGATGTAAGGAAATCAGTTCTTCGGTGGTTTACACTGCCTCTACCCAGGTAGCTTGGTTAAACCAGGTGCTGGTTCCCAGACACATCTGTTTGCATCCCTGTGAGCTGGGTAGCATTTGTTTTGGAGGCAGATCTCACTATGTAGCTTAGGTTGGCATTAAACTGGAAACTCTTCCTGCCTTAGCTTCTTGATGAGTTCTTGGCATATATTATCATACTCAACTCCATCTTGAAACAGAATAATTCAGACAAGGAGTCTTACGTTTTTCCTTTTGAACCAGGGTCCACAAGTTCTTTAGCTGTTCCTGGTAAGGGGATACAGATCAGAGCTTTCCTGGGTTCAGAAGCCCTAAGGATGTGTAACAGACTACCAGCTACTCACATCTCAAACTGAAATGTTCAGTGGCCTTTGTAAGTGGGTAGGAAGAAATTATGAAGTCAGTTTCAGCAATAGCCCAACAGGCAGCCATCTGACCACCTAAGGGAGGACAAAGAACTCTAGGAAGACTAAAGAGCTCAGTATAAGAAATGTTTGGAAGAATGGGCCACTGTCATTCTAAGTCATGTGACGGAAGGAACATCTAGAGAGTAAGCAAACAAATTTGTCATATATACCTGGTTTCTTCTGACAGAAGGACAAAGTGTGCTTCCTTTGACCTAATTTGGGGCTCTCACCAAAAGAGACATCCACAAGGGACTGTGGTTACAAAAAGAGGTGCAAAAAGCCAAAAGTCCCAAGGGTATTATTGGTGGCCATAAAAGAGCAGCAAAATGAGAAGCCATTCTCACAGGAGGGAACTACAGCCAGAAGTTACCAAAAGATAGATAGATAGATAGATAGATAGATAGGCAGACAGACAGACAGACAGATAGATAGGCTACTTTGGACATCAACCACACACAGAAACACTATCTCATATACTGCCATCCCCTTCTCTCAGCCAGACCTGGAAGATCCCCAAGTCTGAGCTGTGAGCTGCAGAAGAAAGCAAAGTGAGAAACCCAACCTGTACATCTTCTCGATGACAGTCTCCGAGGCTGCAGGAACAAAGGAAAAGCCTTCAGCTAGATGAGCCTCAAGTTGTAGTCTGTTACCACATCAGGCTGAGTGTATAATGTTAGGCTAGACTAGACTAGACTGTATGCCAAGAAAGACAATGAAATCTACTATACACAAGATTATGTCCGGTGTCTCATTAAGGAGCAGAGAGGTCCACAGAGACAGTGTGAAAAGACAGTGAAATAATAAACTCTTTTTCCGCTCACACCTTATCAAATCAACGTCTTCCTTGTGCTGGCTTGTAGGTGCTCTGGTTCAGCTAAATATCGCCAAAGCAGGCATAGTCACAATACTTCTCTGTGCTCTCATGCCAACTGTGTTCACGCATGCTCAGGGTTCTGGTCTATAGAAAACTGGCTAGCCTGGGGAAATGTCAGCCATTTGTCTGGAAGATGCACCAACCAAGTGGAGGGAAGCACATGGATAAGCCTGCACTAAGTAGCACTTCTCTTTTATGTGCCACGCAAGCAGACCAGCACTCTCTGTCTAGAGTGTCCTCCTCCTTTTTACAAGCATATAGATGGAGCTTGATGGAATGAATGCAGGTTCTATACAGTCTTGCAGGGGGTATGGGGAGGATCACCTAACTAAATACTGGGTAAGAGTCTTTGTGCTCATACCTTTGGGCAAGACCTACTCCATCAGTGGCCATGCTCTTCAGTTGTACGGGCCACCTTCACAGCTGCATTTTCGGACTTGGTAACTAACTCTCCTTGGTAACTAACTCTCCAACAGCGAATGTACTTGCTGCTCCCTTTCCTTTGACAGTTTTCTCTGCCTGCAGGTACAAATATATTGAGAGGCCCGAGGCTGGTGTCTGGGGACACTGGGGGAGCTGTCACCATCCGTTGCCATTATGCCCCCTCCTCAGTCAACAGGCATCAAAGAAAATACTGGTGTCGCCTGGGACCTCCGTTGTGGATCTGCAACACCATTGTGTCCACCAACCAATACATTCACCCTGACTACCATAGGCGTGTGGCTCTCACTGACTTCCCACAGAGTGGTTTGTTCATGGTGAGGCTGCTCCAACTGTCCCTGGACGACATGGGACTTTACCGCTGTGGCATAGGAGATCGAAATGACATGCTGTTCTTCAGCATGAATCTGACTGTGTCTGCAGGTATGAGCTGATGGATGGCTAAAGGGCCAATTTTTGTAAAGCCAACATTCAAAAGAAATGAATACAAAAGAAGGCTTAGAAGCCCACGAAAGCTTTAAGCCTTGGGCAATAAAAGGGGGAGTTGGGGAAAGGATCCAGAAGGAAAATTTTTGGTTTAGCTAGAAGTCATCTTCAAGAAGGCAGATAGCAGGGAAAAGTGCCCAAAAGAATACATACAAGGGTCTCCTGCCTGGACATTCTACCCTGAATGTTGCAGAATGAATGTTTGAGCTAAGTTCCAAAACTGCTCTGACCTAGACAATATTTCTCTGGTTCCAGAAAACTTGCTGTTCAGTCATGCAGACAAGATGTAGCACTGCTGAGCACTACACACTACACAGGTCTGGGGCTAGACTTTTCTATAGTAGCCCCTTGCTGAGTCCCTCCACAGACATCTGCCACCTCCAAGGCTCTCTTCTAGAGGCTGGATCCAGACTCATAGGTGGAGGTGTAAGGACAGGGTGTGCTCCATAAAGGCTGCTCTGCAGAATACCTAGTCAGAATTCATCTTTCTGGTGAACATTTAGATTCCTCTGAATGCTGCAGTCTACTCGTTTGGTGCAGTGGGAGGCTTCTTTACCCCTTTGCTGAATGGTAGCATGCATAGTAGATGATGCTGAATGGTAGCATGCATAGTAGATGA